>DWDT01000566.1:0-20086 GCA_018245595.1 Microceris scylla
GAACTGACAACCGGTGGAGTAGGCGAGTTCTGGAGTGGAGACCGCGGCTCGGCAAACGTAGTGTAGGACGCCCTCCACCCCGGTGGGATGACGATCTGCGAAAGACTGCAGGCAGATGCTGGATGCGACAAACCGATGACCGAGGCCGAGCCGAGGACTTAGGCCTATGTCCAGCAGTGGACTGGGATAGGCTAATGATGAAAAGCAACATAATACTTCCGAGAATCTGGTCTTTGGCAAAACTTCATTTGCCTTGTAATACATTTATTTACAGATCGTCTTTAAGTTTAATAGCATGTATAGCTTGTTAGATACTTATATAACACTAAAATATATAAATAATAAGTATTAAATCTTAACAAGACATTAAAATCTATACAGAACTCGTCTTTTTATCTTAAAAGCATGGTATTTACGTAAAACTGTCAACAACATATCAGTTACAACAAATCTGCAAGATTCTCAATATAAAATAAAGCTGAGGTTAAAAGGAAAAATCAAAATCGCTCACTATCCAAGTTCGCGAAGATGCTAGAGATGTTGCTGTAAAACTTTTCCCAAGATAAATTCCTTTGAATGTGTATATATTTGCATCCACATAAATATGAAAAGCGTGAAACGTTCGGTACTTTAAAATGCGATTTGCAAAATGTAAGTTATATAGAGTACAATAGACTAAGATACTTTATTGTCTATGTAGAATAAATCGCGAATACCAGGAGGGAGATCGTGAAGAACTTGAATAGTGGCAATATCCGGTTTCCTCTACACTTTTTCCGCGTCGAAATTAAACATTAGTGTCGCTCTCACCTCCGAGCTTACCTCATTCTCGCTAACTAATCCCAAGTTGAGGCAAGTTTCATTTACTTTCCTCGTTTCGCGCTAAGCTCCTTTATCCGCGAGCTTATGTTAGCTGGCTTTGTTTATTTATGTCATATGCTTTATTCCATATTTTCCGGCACTAAGCGTTTAACTTGCTTTTCTCTTCGCTGTTTATTAGGTACTCCTCATAAATCATGTCGTTACCATTTTGTGGATCAAAAAGGTATTTTGTATATCGTAAGTATTAAGATATTTAAACGTTATTATATCATCATATAGATTTGTACTCTGAACTGATATAAAATTTAAAACTTGTTATTACGTAGCAAGAAATAAATATTACAATCGAGCTATATTCAGGTAGCTGTGACAATGCAGGTAATTATAAACATAATATTTAAATTAAACACATGACCATAGATTGCGACATATGCTCTCAAACATTCTTTACCTATATTTAGTTTAATAGTTCAGCCAAAGGAGGATACTGTGACTATAAAATATTAATACAAACCGCCGGGAGTTCTCGTATATGGAACTAGTATAACGCGGTGAAGAGGCGAGACGAGCATATAAATCAATTAGGTCCCTAATGCAACCGCAGCGTTGCCGGCGCGTATAGCTAGAAGCAAAGCAGACATTTGAGTTCGCGCGGATGGATTCAACGTTTGTATTTAGTTAAATTCACTCCGTAATTACACATAAATACACCGTGATTTACGACTGCGAAGCGTTATTTACTCATCTGATTAATGTCGACAGTGTTTATCTGTTTACGCTCAAATTGAATTCGAATAGCTCTAGCTACGGCAATTATGATATATGTGTGTATGTATGTGTGTATGTATTACGTTTAAAACACACGCACGTGATCTCGGAAAGGTTTCATAAGATACAAGCGTTCTAGTTACGTATGTACGTACACTAAAACTATTCATGCTGATTGGATTAGTATGTCACAGATATATGCAGTTCCATATGACTTCATAAACTACGTACATATATGGAATTCATCGAGTTTAAAATATAAGCTTGTTGCCTCTACAGCTGGTCGCGTAAAACAATATAACGTGTAGTTGTCAAGCAACAATAACATTTTCAAGCCACCAGCTGAATAAATTCTCGACTACAACTTATGTATGATTTACTGTTGAGCGTTCTTCTCGGTTCTTAAAGAAGCATACCTGGAGTATTAGTTAGTACTGTACTCTCGTCGGGTATGGCAGGAGATGGATGGTGAATTTTCGTTACGTAATATCACGCTTGTATTTCACCTAAGGGAGTGGGCAGCGGAATGTAGTAATCCCATGTCTTCCCTGTTATGTTATACATCCTATGGAATAAGGGGCGAGAATTTTAAATGATTAATATCGCTGCAATAACCAGTGATAGAAGATGGTGAAATCGCAACATAATATTACACAGAAGCAGGTTTTATGTCAGTTTTCTAAACAAAATCTCTAACGTGGTCATGAGCTACATAATAATAGCTTAATATGTACGACGTAGAAACTGGTTTCGACCGGCGTCAGCATTAACGTTCACGCGGATTATTTGAAATAAGCAAGAATAGTAAAGCTAGTGAAAGAGCAATGCGACTCTACAGGTTAGAGTGAGGCGACGCCACAGGTTGCTTCTGGAAGTTATTAACGATCCCGGAATAGCTCTTGTAAACTGGGCTCCCTCGCTGCCGGGTGCCGCGCGCCGCAGCGGGCACCTCGCTCTCTTCTATTGATGCGAAATCGTGCGCTCAGCTCTCAGCATGTGAATGCCTTTTACGTTGCCACGTGCAAATTTTCAAAATCTTTTACTCAATGTAACTTGAAAAGTCGTTTGCACCTGGAGTGTAACTTCAACAGTTACGACTGCGATTCACTGATCTATGTAGCTAATTGGGCCACACCTTCGTCTGAATGAAACTCGCACCCTTATTTTTAATTTATTCACGAGTAAATTATAGTTATTCAACAGTTTTAACTTAATATAAAAGATACGAATTATATTTAAGCAACAGACGCCGATAACAGTTTGTTTCTCCTCTGCAAACATTTACGAATATCTCCTACATCTTAAAGCTAAACTAATTTTAGTACTAAGTAGTAATAAACTAATGTTAGTACTAAGTAATAATTGAATATTCTTCTTTACAGGATACTCTGAGGAGCAGCCTTCCACGCAGTTCACCGCGCAGCTGCCGAGCGAGGTGAGCCCGGCCCCCGGCACCGCTTCTCAGCCGGCGCCTCAGCCTCTCTCTTACGCCCTTCTGCAACTCTCCGCCTCTGATCCCGCCACTGAACAACCCTTCCTTCAAGTGCAGCTCCAGTCTTCGCCTGTCTCCCCCCCTCCGCCACCGGCGAGCGGCAAGTCTCTTTCTATGTGCTACACCAGTACTGGTACTCTTCTTTCTCTACCACCCAAAAAGAAGGATATCTATCGTCCATACAACCTCGGCGACCGTGCGTACCTCCAGCGACCGGAAGAAGACCTTAACGCGGCACATGCCATCCTTGATCTCAGTCAACATGCCGTTTATCTGACCACACCACCCAGACCTGAACCTCCGGCTCCCGAGCCTCCTGCACCTCCACCGGAGGTTCCCCAAGAGCAGCCTGCAGAAAAACCACGTGAAACTGTCGCTTACACTTACGATGCATTCTTCGTTAGCGACGGTCGGTCTAAACGTAGGAATTATGCTAACGCCCCGGTGGAGAGCGCGCAGCAACCCGAACCGAAATCGAAATACACGTGCAGTGAATGCGGCAAGCGCTACGCCACGTCGTCTAACTTATCAAGACATAAACAAACGCATCGTAGCTTGGATTCCGTAGCGGCCAAGCGATGTGGGGAATGCGGGAAAGCATACGTTTCTATGCCCGCTCTCGCGATGCACGTATTGACTCATCAGCTCTCGCATGTCTGCGGCGTTTGCGGAAAACTATTCTCGCGACCATGGCTACTGCAAGGACATTTACGTTCCCATACCGGCGAGAAACCTTACGGATGCGCACATTGTGGGAAAGCTTTCGCTGATCGATCTAATCTGCGAGCTCACATGCAGACCCACTCCTCTGATAAGAATTTCGAATGCTTGCGTTGTCACAAAACGTTCGCGTTAAAGAGCTACCTCAACAAACATCAAGAGTCAGCGTGCGTCCGCGACGACGAGTCTTCGGAACCCGAAGCTCCCGCGTCTGCGACCGGTTAGGTGCGCATTGCGCTGACGCAAAGAGGGACCGTACACAACAACGCATGGTTTAAAAATTAACATAAAGTATTAATATGAATTTAGCTTGTTAGTCTAATATTATACACTTACAAATTAAAAATAGGCGCGCGATCGCGGCCCTTTGCGTCTTATGCTGCATCGGACCGCGTCGCGACGAAATCGAGCAACGTTTCGCAAACAACGAATAAAGTACGACCCCGTAGTGCCGCGAGTGCGCGGCTATAGGCCGTAGCGACAGACGTCCTATAACGTTTAATATTAAATGATGTATATACTCGTCGATAAAATATACCCTTATATACATAGACGTAACGAAATACGAATGAAACTAATATCTTTTGTAGGTGATTTTTACAACCGCAAAGTAGGTTAGAGATTATCGATGTAAGTTTAGCGTCGAGATGCGAGAGCCAAGCGCCGAGCTCGTCAGTGGACGGAGGCGGAACGCCCGGGCGCGCCGCGTCGTCCGTCTCGGTGAGGAACTTGCCAAAACTTTCCGTCCGAAGCTCCGCACACGCCGCTGCGCCCGCCGGCGCCGGCCGCCCCGCGACAGTGCCTTAGCGGCCACCGCGCGCCGCACCCGTCCCACGCTGCCCCTCGACCACTCCTCGCTCCTTGTCCTTTCTCAATACGCGTTCCATCTAGCACGATCTGGGCACGATTTCTGTTTGCATGTTGGTGAGGTGCAATTGCGACATTTGAGTACAGAAGACAACACTATTGGAATACAAGTACCTTTACAAGGGCTGACATGAACGTTTTAAAAATTACATGAGTAATTTATCACGATCTAATCTACATAAAAACATAAAAGTGGCCTTGACAGCTCATATTCTAAGATTGAACCAATAAATCCTTATATTTTAATTTGTAATTGATAAGTAAGACGAAACATCGGTGAATACTTATAAAAAAGATTTTTTACTTGAGACAAATTATATTTACACATACTGGAATATTGAAAGGACTGAACATACATATGTATAAATATTTTGGAAGCAAACAATTCTTTTGTAGTAGTAGCATTTATAAAATTTATAGTCAAAAAATACCGAGTTGGCGACGGGCGCACCAAGATCGGCCATAGGGACGGGCAGCGCCGCATCACTCAGCGTGCAAGCCTTTAGTTTGAGCGTGTGTCGATAGAGACAAGTCGAACATAACTGGCAATAAACTAACATAGGCTAAGATAGCATAAACACTAGGTTAAAAAGGCAAGCACGAGGTGCTCGATGAGAAATGGGTATTCGAAAAGCAATAATAACGTAGAAATAGTAAGTCGCACACCGCTGTCGAGTAGACGCATCAGACTTTATCCTACTTCTATCCCCGTAGCGTTCTGTAGCTCACGTAGATCACCCGAGCGTAGAGTCGACTTCACTGTTAACCGCACCTAATGGATCCTCCGAAGCGAGAGGTATGGCAACACCGGGTTCCATAGCGCTAGTGACGTAGCTAGTAACGGGTAGATATCGTCCGCTCGTGTAGCCGGCTCTACCATCCCTAGTTTAGTAGATAGTGCCTCGCGAGTCAATTTTTGTATCTATGAATTTAATTTGAACCTGTCAATTAAAATTCTCTTGTTTCTAAAATACATAGTTCCTGTATTTTTAACGGAGTTTTCTGCGCTAGAGAAATGACCCCGCACGTCATATTTTAATGGGGGGGTAATTTCGTTAGTTTTAAAATTATGCACACGGTCTACTGTTCGGAAATACCATCGTTTTGACTGTTTATGGAACACCAAGCTGTATGGAACACCAAGCTGGTAAGGTGACTGTTGCAAGCTGTCGTTTCCTCGCCAGTAAACGTTCTAGTCCTGAAGCGGTCTGGGGCTGAGAGGCACTTTCCTTCGTACTAGTAGTTATATTCCCTAATCCTACTTGTCATAGACGTAGTGTGCCACATTTATCTACATATTTGATTAATTAATAATTATTTTATCTACAAGCTTAAGCAGACAATGGTTGCGCGTTAAAAGCAATATAAAGTAACTTGATAAGCAATATTAATTATAGGGTTGATGTAGATTATATATGTATATCGTTTAATAGGATTTAGTAGATTTTTAGATATTTTTGGTGCTTTGGAGTACTATCTACGACTTAATGAACGAATGAAACATCGAAAATTTAATAATCCATAATTATATTGTGATACGGATTTTATTTTCAAAATTGAATAAGTATCTACTTATTTAAGTCGACGTAGTTTTTAATTTTTTGCTCTTTCATCCATTTCCAACTTTCTAGTCCCTCTTAGATTCCTAGCCCTTCTCTGTAGTCTAGACTTAATCGTGTTCTCCTAAACATATTCCCTTCTATCTATCTATACTTTAAATTCTTAGTGGTTCGTAGTATTGTCATAATAACGGCTTTTTTCAAAAATCTAAACGAAATATTTTCTTCAAATATTTATATTAAAGTTATTGTAACTGTAGTGATTATAACTGATAAGCGACATTTAATTATTACGACTAACAAAACCACCTTATATACAAAAATATATACCTACATTTAAATGTAAATATTTCCCTGTGTACCAAATTTCCTTCTTTACAATTTTCGTAGTCGTAAGTAGATTTACCTATATTTATACAGCAATGAGACATAACGTTGACTTAATATTACAAGTCCGATCTAGATTTGCCAGGTACATCATTGACTTAAACCTACATACATAGATAAGCATAATATTACCGACGACATCTCTAAGGCATGGGCGCATTTATGTGGAAATTACATCTAAATCTTTTAATGTTTACGTATAAAAATTGTGCAGGCATCTATGGTGACAAACAGCGAGCGGTGGCAAGAGACGATATTATAGTCAAAATATTTTACGATCGTGGTTTTACAAGATACTGTTGGCTCCGACAGTTATCTTTACAAAGCAAGATTGGAATATTTTGGATGCAAAAGCAAAATTCCCTTCATATTTGTCATAAATAAAATGTCAGTACAAACGTTCGAAGCGAAACATTTAAATTAATTGCGTTCTGAAATGTCTGACAGCGTATGCTCAAACATTTGCAACAGGAATTTGTTTAAAATGACATTGTGGGTATGTTTTACATGTTAATATAAATTTTGTACTCAGGTAAAGACATTTATTTTTCCTCTTATTATAAAGAGTGCACCGAATAGAAATAAGTACAATATTTTTGGCATATTTTGAAAACATTGCGTAATTCAGTAATTCCCTATCACAATTTTTATTTGTGTGTTTAATGTCGTTGCACTTTTAAGTTTTGTCTTTATCAGATAATTTTAAATGCCTCCTATAGTGATGGTGCCACTTCGACTAATAATAATAACTACATAAGTACATTTATTGTAGGTACATACATATATCAAAGTTCTACGCTGTCTTTACAATCGTTTGCGCTTTATTTCAATTCTCTAATTGTCAACTATATTCAGTATGTAGGTACTTCATAATTTATATCCTACTTGGGTCGACAGTTGCAACGTAATTTTTTATATACTAAAGTCATAAATTAATGTACCCGTTTTAAATACCGAAATTTAACATTCCAATTTTAAAATATCCGTTTACCTTTTCAAAATTATTTAATGACGCTCTAGTTTCCTAATAAATATATTGTGAGTGTTTATACACGTGATTATATATGTATCGGCTTAACATGTTTTTGGAGTGGCCTGACTAGTTTCGAATCTGACTGTCTCTGCCGCGACCTCGCTGCAATCGGCGGGAGCTCACGAAGCAGGACCTTGTATAGATTCGAAACTTGTCGGGACATCCCGAAAAACATACGTGAATTAACCAAAAACAAATATAACAATGTCACCCTAATTACTATTTCATAAATTCGCTCTTCCAAAAAACCTCATAGGAACAGCATTAACATCGTTTAGAGATTACTTCCAAAACGATGGTCATCCTTTCCCAAAACCAACAATAAAAGTACTGAAAATCACTAAACTTGTATCGCCAATCGTGGAGCTGCGATGTATTGACGGCGGCAGAAAACTGTGTTACGATATTCCACGACAATACATTTAGCCGATTACTACCTGAACACCGGGGGAATATACCGCGGTTCCGCGAGAGACCCAACCACGACCCCATATTACATGTCATAAATGAATATACCCGTTCAGATTTGTCGTTACATTAACGTTAACGCTGCAGTTGTTCGTCACTATAGCATGCATTCTTAACCACTACGCCCATGCGTACTATAATTGTGTTCTATGACGATGCTGTAGCACAAACGAATAACAAAGCTATAACCTTCTAAATAAAAGTTAACCGTGCAGTGATATCTAATATAAAGTGTAAAATGTCCAGCATAAACGTAAGACACAAAAGAAAAGAACATAAGCAATAAAACACATAATTTAGTGGTAATTTATTTAGACATAAATACCAGTCATCTATTTATAGTGATTAGATATAAACTAGCAATAATCAACAACAAGCAATATTAATTAGGGATAGCGCCACGGGTAGCGATGGTGAGTAAAAACTATGTACACTCCTTACAGTACACGAGGCTAATGAGTAGACTGCATTGAAGTGATATAGTATAATTTTAAAAGATACCGGCGTTTGATTTGGCGCCTGTTGCTTAGGACTGTTCAGCCAATAACTGATACATTTTACGTAGGATATACAAAATCCGTACATACTATTAATAATTCAAAAAAATAGCGATATATTAATGTTTATTAATACACTACGCGTCTGTGATTCAAATAAACCTTAGCATTTCGTAAATTTCAGCTACAACTACTAAAATGTCTAGATACGAGACGTGGTGTCTCCAACATTGGTGTGTTATTTCGATGGAAAATTTGAATTTCCGTTCTGACATGTAACTGCGTTCAACCGTAAATATCTCCAACGGAGGAGACGAGACGCGGCCCGGAGAAGGCAAATAGCCCGATAAGTTGACGCATCAACGGTTCGGAGTCAGATAATTGAAGCCCGACTGGGATATGATTTATTTTACTTCGTACAAAGAAAATAAATTAAAAAGACACATAAACAGTGCAACGATTGCACTTTTAGTTTAAACGACTGTGACATATATTCACGTGTTTATACAGCGGTACCATAAGATTGAATGATAATTTTTCTTATTATTATTGCAAGTATACACGTGTAGACGTTCCACGCTAGTGACCGGCCGATTTTATTGGAGGATTGAATACTTTAATACGATACTATGAAGCAATATTAAATTAGTGATATTGTTAACGTATTCATAGTTATAGTGATGAGAAGCAATAAAGCAACGATAGCAATAATATCGAAGTTTACAACGAATAGATTTATTGATCATTATTATTTAGGTATTCGACGTCTAGTGTGATTTGACATCCGCGAGATGCATATTTATAATCGTGTAAAACGCTAGTATTTAAACACTAATATGTACTTTATAGTTTAACTTTTAGATATAATTATTATGCTAATCACATATAATATGTACACTTTGCGTAATTTCAAACTTAAATTGGAATTATCTGTTCCATTCTTTTTTTTTGAATAATCGAAATGTATTTTAATATAATATGTGTTTTAAATTCCTTACTTTGTCTATCTATAGTTCTGGATATTTGTAAAACGCACATAATAACGATCGCTACCTTGTCAATTAAAAAAAAAAACTTTAATTTAAGACCGAACAATATATTTAAATTTGAGATATTAAAATATCTTCAACGTTCGTTATTACGTAAGTCACTAAATTTATTCATTTCGATTTTATAACATTGGATGTAGACAAGATAATGGTCGTTATTTTTCTAATAAGTTATTTATATAATGTATTTTAATGTGTTTTTTTCCAAGCACTTATGTATAGAATAGTCTAGTCATAAAGTAGATTTTAGATTGTCTAGTCATTTAGCGGTCAAAAGACGGTTTATAAACATATTTAGACCATTAGCCATAGGAAGAGAGGTGATTATTAAATATGTGATGGATTGTAGTACGTGAAAGTGTGTAGAGAATATATGTAGAGAGAACGGTACCGTAGGGTTATAACGAGTAAGACGCGAGAACATTTAGTACGTTTGCCTTAGAAGTTCTTGGATGAGTACGCATTCAAAAGGACAGTGAAATCTGGATTTTCACCATTATTTGATATGACTCGAGCGCCAAGCGATGCGATTGAGCGTTTTATACTCGTTTCAGCAATTTTGCAAATAAGACGAGTCCATAATAATGATCCAATTTCAACAGAGCTAGACGTCATTTCAATCTATGTCATTTACAGTATAAAATACTTATTAAATAGATTGTACTGTTAATACATTGTGACAGTGTTTGGGTCATTGAGCATATTAATATAATATGCTTAAATACGTCTTGATAGTTGGGTCCATCGATACGTGTACTCACGTGTTTAGCGACTGCGACATAACAGGTGTGAACGACCATTTAATTCGTACAATTAAATGTGTTAGTAATGAAAATTTTGAGACCAAGTATAAAGCGTTTAAGGCTTAATCATCCTTTATGTCATGGTACCACGAGCCTTCGTCGATGTACGTAGATATCATATGTTAGACGAAACATACCTTCATCGAATTCTCGCTTTGATTTCATGAATGATACATAAATTAATAATTAAGTAATTATGCATTATATAACATAATATTTACCCAATTATTCGTCGAAAGTCAATTTTTTCATTCAATCGATCCTTCCTATTACGCAATTATTATTATACCAAAGTACCTACAGAGTTAGTAAACTTTGCATGAATTATATAATAATATATAATATTATAGCATTATAACTATGTGTAACCTAAGTCTATGTAACCAAATAGGTCCTCATTCATTTATGTTTAGTGTGCGTAAAAACATTGTAGGTATGTCATTTATTGTATTGGACATAATATGTAACTTTCTTATTCACATTTCATTAGGACACCTTTAGTCTATTGGTTCGGTTAATTTTAAATGTGTACTTTCTAATTATACCTAATTATTATCTATAGTACTAAATTTGTTATTGTTTTCAGAAGAAAATCTTTTATTCTTATGTTTGAATTATTTTGGTCGTAACCATCGCAGGGCTAAGTACCTACTTATTCGTTTATCGAGCGCTTTATTCAATTCAGTAGAAGAGATCTTTTTTTATTGACACTTGAAAATAAAAGGAAATTGTTAAGGAAATTCTAAATCGTAATTATTATATCTATTATAATTTTATTATTTGGACAATAGGTACCTGGCACTGCAATGTTTAGACGCATGTTCTAAGAAATATTTTTTTTTCACAACTCGTTATAACGAGTGACTTTTGAGATTTTTATTTCAACCAATCGGTACGAAACGTTGAAAATAAGTACCATACATTCGTTAAGTTATCCATTCCGAATTAGCGTTTGATATTTTATAACGTAGTCATTTCGTTAAAAATATTTTTATCGTTTCTTTATAAAAAAGCAATTATTAACCTTCTCAAAAAAAAAAGTTAAGTTTATTCTTGTTTAAATTTTCTTTAAATTGTTTATTGAACCGTTCGGTGTTTTCCACATATATTTCGTTTTTTATTTTTTAAATTGATTTTATATTATTGTTTAACATTAATAATTAATAGTCAGTTCGAATATTAATATTCACCGTGTAACCGCTACCGAAGGTGAAAAAATATTTTACGTATTTATAAACCATATATTTAACCACTTAGATGTAAATTGTAATGGCCGACAGTGGCAATGTAATCGTTTTCTAGTTTCAAACAGGATTATTGTCTGGGGCCGCAGTATCTAAATGAACCCCGAGTAGATTCTAGGACATTTACTTTAAACATTATAATTATTATCTAAACGTAGTTATTCAGTGCACAAACATTAACAGTATATTTTAGAATATAACATTGTAAATTGCGTAACACCCTGGTACTTCACAGTCTCCGTGTATTACTTGTCTCACATTCAGCGCCGTCAAGTTCTAAAGTACCTATTGTAAAATTTAATTTACTACAATTATCATATGCCAAGTATAGAAATAAGCACAATTGATTTGCTAGAATGTTCGTCAAAATTTGATCTTTTATTTCTTCTTTTTGTCTAACAATAGAAGCGGGAAACAACCAGGATTCAATTGATAGTATTGTCCCAAACTAACATGGTCATTATCGTGTTGCATACAAATCAGTATGCCGCGTAGCAGCAGTGTGCTTACTGTTTCCCAACATACCTAAATTAAGGAAATGAATATACTTATATTAAAGGAACGGGCTATGTTAAACGAACGCCAACAAGTAGGTATAGGTGTGAAAGTGAAACAAAAAAGTAACATAACGCCTGGCATCCCCGAGGAGGCAGGCAGGCAGGAAACAACTAACACTAATTTATGTATTTGTGACATTACTCAAGTCCAATTATAAATGTTTTTAACTAGCATTCTAATATATGTTATACATGAAAGCAATAAATCCTTAGCTAATTTAACAATATAAAAATTTATAGATTAAAAATAATATTTAATTTTTGAGATGTTTACAGATATTAACAATAGATGATAGAAATGACGAGAGATTTGATACGACTAAGTAAAAACAAGATAGGTCATCAAGCAATAACAATGACTTTTCGAGAATCTGTGTAACAATTAGTTATTCTTAAATACACGTGTATTTTGAACTGAAAAATATCTTTAGAGCAAAGTGTTTTCATTCAAACATAATAGAAAGGTACTTTCGTTGGTCAATTATTTTAATAATAACAATTGTATTATTGAACATAAATGATAAAAAGCAGATTAAAATATTTACTTGCATATTACATTGACCCATGTAACCTTGGAAACAAAAACGTGCTAACGGTATCTAATAATGAGGTACCTTAGTAACTAAATTAGTTTAAACTATATTAATAAACTGCACGCGGTTTAAAAAAGCCAGCAATAAGTATCCGAAACGCGAAGTTTTAAAAAGCGCAATTATTTAAATCACGCGGCAGTTAAAAGAACATCGGTTTCGCTGTACATTTGAATTAATTGGGCACATTAATGTTACATTAGCGGAATTAGTCGCCTAAAAGTTTGTTACTAAACAATTTTAATTGTTTGAAACTTTTAATTCCAATAATCTTTAACGAACGAACAATTGGTACCTTAATTGTGAACGTGACTTAAATAATGTCATTTTAATTAGATACACGCAATGGAGACCGGTGAAGTACTTGCAATAGACAGTGTTTGCTTTGTATGAAAGTGTTGTCATTAAATTGACAAAAGCTTTATGTAATAAAAATAATCAATTATACGCAAATCGTGTGTGTAACTTCGCCGAGTTGCTGCATAATATGTATTTAGTTTGAGATAACGTTTGTTTTTATTCTTCATACAAATAAACTGTACTGTAACAATTATGCGTTTTCTTTATTAACCCTTATCGTCCCCACCATCCAGGTCTACACAACTACTTACACACATGTACTTTATTCCATATGAATATATTTATGTTAGGTACATACATATATTGTGTACAGTGAATTTGATAAGCAAAAATATTTATAGAATTATTAAATTTAAATGATTGCCCTTATAAATGAAAGAAGAGACTACTTGCAAACGTTAAACATTGTCTCCATTTTAAAACTCGGTTACCGTTTTGGCTGAAACTAGACGATCTGAATATTTTATTACGGTTCGGATATTGATAAAACCGAACTGGGAGATGTCCTAAATTGAATTTAAATTTTTATATATAACTGACACATATACAGGGTAGTTTTAGTCTTTGAATGGACATGCACAAGCGTTATATTTAAAATATTTTATTTTGTACATTTATAAAATATTCGTGCAACATATTTGAACTGGCTAATGCAGCGAACAAGAAACAGAAATAGCTTTTGTTACTATTATTTATCAACCTTTGCTTGACGTATACCTTCGCTGATCGACGCTTCTCCACCCAGTCCTAGGCCTTCTGCACTTAACTGTTATTTTAAAGTCATTAAGTTATTAAGACATCAAGTTATTAAGACCTAGCCACTACTCAGCGACCTTCCTTCCCCGTCAATCGTCACTGTTTCCCATTTAACATGGTGTATTTTAACATTCGCATTTTTATGATTATAAATTACCAAGTTTTATCAAATAACTGAAAAGGATAACACAAGATCTGGTAGAAATAAATGTATAAATAAAACAATTTTTCAATTGATAGCATTTCTTTATTTGATTGCGTTATACAAACAAGAAAAAAAGTTTATCACTAATTACGATGTCCGCCTGATATATGACTGGTTATCTACGAAATGGACTGGAATATAATATAAAGGTTAACGTTGCATGATAATATGATTGGAAAAATCAATTTATTTCATTCATATACACATTTTGCAATAAATACCTACTTCAACTGGTATTCGTTACTGCCAACATCACATTTGTACAAGTATTCAAAAATGAATATATCATATCGGAATAATAATGAAACAAAATATAATATAATTTAAATTATAAGTACAAAAAATAAAGTGATAACAATATTGAACCCGATACATTGGATAATTATAATAAAAATTATACATTTATGAACAACATGTGAGTGTTCTCGTAATAATAATACAATAACTGTAAAAAGTATTATTTATTTGATCCATCCGTCGACATTGTAAAGGCGAAACGAACAAACACGAGCCGCGGATACACGCGTCAGTTTAGTATTACATCAGTCACATAACCGTATGGTTTCTCATACTTCTCTATCCCATTAATGCCCGCAACTGAATATACGCGGTGTATATATTAATGCATACTCACACCGTCGCACCTTACCCGCCGCAGTCAACTATCGGCGTGTGTGTAGGTATAAACGAAAAGGTACAAGCTCAGCTAACATTACACGTATCTACGTCGATTGACTAGGGTATACATCAGACGCTGGGCGCGGGAAGTCGGCGGCGCGCTAAGCAACAGCGGTGACTATAAATCCGATTACAAATTTGAACATACTACATACAACACTATAACGTTCCCCCGACCAGCGTCTTCTGTAGCTTTATTAACTATTTATAACATATTTGCAACACTACATAATAAATATATTCTCGTATAAGGTAATAATTAAACACATTCCATGATAGCACGCGACCTACTGTTGTGGACGTGAATAAAACATATACGTAATAAATTATATTGGTAAACGTACACACTTAAATTATTTTTGCACCATTAGTCAACTGTACATGAACAATACCACAGAAACTGTATCGCCACTTCATTATAAATTAACTTTTTATATGATATTCATTGTTTTATATCAGTGCTTTCGTCTTCGCATTATTTATTGATCAGAGGCTAACACAGTCGAAGGCCTATATTACAATCACATTACATTAGAAATACTACAAAGTCAATCGTGCAATACATATCCATACAACTCCATCACGATATTTCCAAATCCAATTACAAATGTAACTAGATACCAGTGGCTTTGATTTTACATAAAATTATACATTTATATAGAATCATAGGTATATTTTGTAATTTCGGCGATACAGTCCATTGTCGATATTTAAAATATAATAAACTAAAAACACATACATATTTATATCGTCCCCAACGAGCGCTAAATGTTATCACAATTCGCATTACAATATTGGTCTTCATGTCATTAGCACATTGTAGACATACGCGACATTCGGATAATACCGCGTGAACAATGCAAGTCGACCGTTGTGGTGTCTATGTAAACATCCCACAAGGTCACATCGAAGACACACGTCAGTACATGTTTATACTTCATTAAGATTATAAAACCTGCAATATCAAATTATAACTACCTATCCTATAAGACTATTAAAGGAAATTATTTGGTGGTTATATCTTGTACATTAACGTTAAATGAGATTAAGCTTACAATTAAGGCCGGCGAGGAGACAGATCCATCTTGTTACTGGCGAGATCGACCGGCCGACGATTTCAGTTTCATGACGAATTTGCAGCAACCATAATCGAACCTTAACTAATTAATTATCGGTAATACAACTCGTGAATAGTTTAAATATAGGTTGCCGTCCTTCTATGTAATTTTCTGACCCTCCAAAGAGCTACACTCGAAGTGATTAAACACAATACAAAAAACATTTAAAAGATGAAGCGGTCGTGTTCTGCTAAATGTAAGCACATACAATAGCGATTACTAGATTAATAAATAGTGTCCAAAGTCCATATGAGGAGCCGTGCACTCACTAGTCCATGAGAATCAGAAACGTTTGATGTATGACGTGCTTCGTTGATATGTGAACGTAAGTTTATGAACACACACAAACACAATAAGGTGACATATGTATCTACGGTGCATGTCACAGGCGTACGCGAGTGAGCCGCGAACGCTCGACTTGCGCGTACGTCCGCGACACGAACCGGCAATGTGAATAGGTAAAAGTGGATTTCAAGGGATCATTACCGTCGCAACACTAATCAATTCCTAATTTGAGGATGACTAACAAACTATAAAATCGAAGAACGATGACTATACGCTGACGAGCAACCCATGAAAATCCTTTTCGTAACGTCAACTGGCTGTGTGTATATAATGGTTACCTCGAGATGAAGACATCAAGGGGGCTGGTAACAATGAGTCTTGATGAAGGGCCCAGTACTTATACATACACCAGCGTTGACGTCCTATTCACAGAGACAACTTACACGTTGAGAAGCGTCGCCGGTTTGGTCGACGTGCACACATAAACGTAATCTGATTCGGAGTCGGGTCGTGCGCGGCTGGCCCTGCGTTAGGCGGTGGCGACTTGCCACACTATGAGGTGGCTCTTGGAGGCGCGCTCGGCCAGCGAGCTGTGCCCGCTCGACGACCCGTCCTCGGCTATCACCACGCTGTCCTCCATCTCTGAATCCGCTGTCGACACAAAACACAGTCAGCTCACCCCTTTCGCCAAGGTTACCTTACCAGTGCCACACGTAGGTATAATACCTCGGTAAAGTTAATGCAATATTCAAGCTAATGATGTACACCACAGTGAACAGTCTGAACTGATGTAACATTTTAAAATAATTAATGAATGATATGCCTAGACATTAAAAAAAAAGAAAATGATATTATGATTACATAATTATCTATCAAAAAAGGCAGCAACTTTAAAAACAGCACGATTTTTTTCAATACTGATATACAGTGCGTGCTTTCTCGGATACTAGAGCTAGAAAATTGCCTTTTACAATATCATGGTATGAATCTAAATGAGGTATGAGTCAGTGTTGACGAAATGACATGGTAGCTGGGTCTCTGAGCAAATTTTATTGACTTAGGAAATAAAGATCTAAAATGGAGTTTTTTATTCAGTTTATTGAATTATATTGCATTGTATATAGCTAGTCCTTTAAACCTAAGCCCAATTTAATAACTAATGTCGTCCTACACCCAGTAGCATCTAGCCATTTTTCGAACTGACAAGTGAACGTACACACTTGGACGTGGTGCAAATTGACTTTTACTGGTACAAGTACGAGTAAGTACTGGTAATAAGTTAATAAAGATATTCATTTATATTTAACGTTAATAAAATTATTTAATATTTTATATCTCGATGTACAATAAAATAATATATTTAGTAAACATTAATATTTGTTAATATTTATTATATTGAACGCATTCAAATGAAAAGGTCTAGATTGCTATCAGGCATAATAGTTCGTGGGAGTGCGTTTTTCTGGAATTATTCGGTAACAAGTAGCAAGGCGTAGCGCTCCGAATTGAGCAATCTTGTTTAAACTACTTGAAGTAAACTGAATCAATCAAAATGTTAACTCGCAGTCAGATATTGGTAATTTTGCACTATTACTGTACAGCGTCTGCAATCACTGATAGAACTCAGTTCAGAATACCCAATATCAATATGCCTTAAACAGGTTTCCCATGATAGATACCTAGACATTTTCCACATCATAAACACAATGAGCAATATACACGTTAGCTGAAAATAAAGAAAAAAAAACACTAATTCAATCTCTTGTATGAGTTAGAGCAAGTTTTAAAATTCAATATGAATTAATACTATCACTTCGATATTATACTTTTAATGTAAAACTGGCCAGTGTTAATGACTACTGTTATGATGTAATGGTTGCGTTTAACATTTCAAGCTTAATTAATTAAATGACACCTGTTGATGGGTTGGGCTTATTTACAGCGAATGTGCTGAGGGTGCAATGCGAAAGTATCCACGTCAAGATACGGTAGGTATGTGACGTATTGGCGGCCGCTCACACCGAAGTGTAACTGCGCTATCGCAATTGATATGCAAGTAGCCACTGCGCGCTGTTGCAGCGCCGCAACGATCTATGTAAATAGGCCATTAAGCACTAACCCGTCAGCGGAACCGCTGCATGCGTTTAGTGAATACCCGTGGTGTTAGCATCGACGACATGTGTGTTACGATCCCCAAGCGACATGCTCATTGTAACTAAAATACAAACTCAACGTACCGCTTACATAATACGTGATTTTTGTCTATACTCTATCAGGTACGTTCAGGATTCGCTTACGATCTGCCAAACTATGAGGTGGGAGGCAGTATCTTGAATGTCATCCGCATGCTCTTCTAATGAGGAAAAAAAATGGAAAAAAATCATAATGAGGGTTCAACCACTGAGGGTGTTTAGTAAAGATTTTAGATGATTTTACAGGATTGAAATTATTTGCGTGAGTTTTTAATGCATCTGTTTGTTAAGTGTAAAAATGTTCGTGAGAAAATTTAACACATTTGCTTTGATTAGGACTATCGTGTTTCAGCTGGACCTTTTTTTTATTCAACCCAAACAATAGGCACAAAATTTTGAAAAAGGGATTGTATGTAATATTACACGATCTGTGTGTTTCTCAACCATCTATCTATAAATGAAAAAAACTTGATAAGTTTATTGAGATATATTTCTTCAAATATTTCCTTATACAGAGTTGCAATTTCTAAAACAAAAAAAATTAAAAATGTTAAAAATACTCTAAATTGTTTCATACCCATTCAGTTTTATTTCAGAATAAAAAAATAATCAGTAATGTCTTTCTTCTTACAATTTACTTAAAGAATCTATTTCATTAATAATCTCTATACACAAGACTCCTTTTAGAATGAAAAGAATTACTATGCTAATATAAATATTATAAAGTATCCACTATGTTGAACAAATTTGAGAGTGAGACAGACTACACAGAAAAATGCCGGTAACATTGTAATGTAGACCCGTTTTGAAATTAGAGAGTTCAGAACTCAGAACTGGAGACAGAGATCTAAACCGTTACTGGTTCTCACTATCGTTAGTTGTATGCTCCGTGTGTTATGTTCTATGTATAAATACCCCCGCTGTCGTAGACCCAAGCGTTAAAACTAACTATTGTATTTAGAAGCGTATAAGCATTACATCACTACGAACAACTACGGAAGTATGGAAGCGCAAGCTTTTTGGTAGTTTCCTTTTAAACATCACAACAATAACGTGCATATTGCTTGTTTGAATGTATGTTGTTCTACAATTTTATATCGCTACCAAAATTTGTGGAACTTTAAACTATATGTATGCTCATAAATGTGACTAAAGACAATTCTTTTCTGGATTTTGTTTTCTTATTTATCCGCCCGTAATAAACTCGATGATATACAAAACAAATTTTTGTTCCATTTTTTTTTTAATAATTCAGACGCATTATAATGGATGTAATTGTGGCTCTTTTTAAAATGTCAATGCTATTAATTTATCGTTACTATTCGATAGAAGCAGACATGGGTAATCCCCGAGGGATGTCGAAACTATTGTAGCTCATATTTATCTTTAGACATGTTCGCCCAGACCCAAAGTTACACGGAATATGGACGCTTCTGGAATGTTCGACGACTTATACCATAAGTCGTAATAATGCGATCGTCGTAATAATAAATATAAATTCAAAAATGTATGGAGAGGAGTTTCCTCTGCTTCATAGCAGACGGGAAAATGAAATGCAAGATATGACTATGTAAAGACAAATTAAATTCTATGTATATCAACCTTTCAGTACTATATGAGAATATAAAAGTGAGAC
>DWDT01000567.1:0-20083 GCA_018245595.1 Microceris scylla
ATGTACTGAAACAGGATGTTGTGATTTGAAATGATCAACTCATTGTAAATGCCATCGCTGTATTAACGTGATGAGTTCATGTTCCGCATGCGCTGACGTCATCGTGTGACTGACCGTGGGGCCGCGGCAGGAGGCGTGGTAAGAGTGTATTCGCCCACACTAACTTCCGTCTCCAACAACTTATTGTTTTATTTAAATGTCCCCCGAGTCATATATTAAATATCCTGGTAGCATTTAGTACATCTCACATATTTAACTGATATATCGCATAATATACATTACATTTGAAACCAATATGAATTTTGGTATTATAAAAGTTTCTCCGTTTTCAAAATACCACATATGCGCGTCTCATGATTATATTATGAACCTCTTTTAAAACGTTTAACCGCTGGTTACATAATAAAACAATAAGTTCGACTAATAAATTGATGGCGCTTAGATTGAAATTAATGTTGTATTTGTTTTTAATTTAGCTTTAATAATAAACTGTTATTAGGGTATAACTAGATCCCGCATTTCAATCTCAATATATTTTAAACCAGTCGATGACTGTAAAAGTTAATGTTGTTATTTTTAAAGGAAAACAGTAATATATTTATATTATTTGAAACATTTGATGAAACATGGTCTCGTACATGTTTATATTTACTCCAGTAATTCTTTCCACGATCAAGAGTCCATTGGAAATCTGGTTTGTAGTTTGTATCAGATTACTTACAATTTGAGTACCGAACGAATAAGCTAAAGTTCTTACGTTTCATAACCTTATGTAGTTCTTTTCCTTAAACGCCGGTATAAAATTCAACAGGCGGCTAGGGTAAGAGACAAAATATTTCATTCCTAAATGTTGCCTTTTTAATATTTTTAGGAACAGACTCATTTGCATGAAAACGAAGTGTTTTGTCCATATGTTCTCTTAAATTGAAATATAATGGTTTGGCTTCATTTACACTAATGGATATATTTTATAGTGTACAGCCACTGTTTTACCATCTTCCCACATATACTATGTTGTATCTTAAATGTATGATAATATGTATATATATTTTTATACAACAGATATACAATGTATGATTACATTTTATGGAGTATAATTGCATATGTTGTAGGTAACTTTGTTTTTACAAAGTGCCATCTTATTATACAGACGGTAAGTTAGTGTGGCTGTTCAAATAACGCAACGCAATACTTTACACCTGGTGTATTTTCTTGGCTTTGGCGTGGTGACATGTGTTCATTATTTAAACTTTATATTTGTAGATTTTATTTACAGGCATACATGCGCACTTTTGCACTGTAGTTATATATTGTTTCTGAATAGGGGGCTACTTGAAAAAATCTGCTTTAACTTGAACAAAAAATCAAACTTCTTGCAAAAATATTTCATCGGAACAGTGGATAAATAGGACAGAAATCCTTTCTGCTGATTTCTAAGTTTTTCTGCAAGCTTTAACATATCTTGGTTAAAATCTTCTATAAGCATTTATTAGTATAGTAAACAAGCGCTACTTGGGACTCGTTTGAAAAATAGCACAGAAATTCATAATTCTGTACATTTATATGTAACTTTGCTTATATATCTACTTATTATAAACGGGTTCTAAACAGGTGGAGACGGAAGAAGAAAGTGAATCGAGTGATGAGGAAGTCTCATCTGCAACGGAAGTGTCTACGGATAGTGAATTTGCTCGTGAAGAATGTGCGCCAGTACCTTCTCCACCAGCAATACTGGTTACAGAAGCAACTCCTCCTGCACCGCCTCCTCCACAAGAGTATCCGCTCAGTAGGACGCGGTCTGCTGGAGGCTTAGCGACTAAACGTGCTCTTGAATTAAAAAGAAAGTACCTATTAGGAGAACCATCTCCACCTGCCGTGCGGAAATCCGATTCCACGTCACAATTAGATACAACATTAGAAGCATTCCGATCCACAATAACGGAGTTCCAAAAAATGCTCCATCCTGCTCCATTTCCAACCAATACACAAGTTCATAAACCAACTGTAACTTTTCAATTCTCTGCCGAGGAAAGGAAAATTCAGCCAATGCCAGATATAATACGGAATTTATGCAGTGATGCTCCGGTTGATCTCTTGACAAAGGGTGATTCTCCACTTTGCAAACAAGAATGGGAAAAACCAACTGCAGAAGAAAAGAAGGATCCAGAAATAGAATTAGATTCGCTATCTGAAGAAGATTCGTCTCATACGGAAACTGGCCCTAATAAGCCCGTGCCGAGAGTCGAGGTTCATGATGAGGGTGGTGAATTGATTCAGCTAGATAGTCTTATGTTTATAAATAGTACAACTGAAGATAATGACGAGAAAGCGTCAGGCACGGCCACTACGACGGATCCCACTATTGTAAGAGCCGATTCGGAATCATCTGAATCGTGCAGAGACGCGACCACACTGGCCTTGACAGAAACTGAACTGTCGGACTGGGCGGCTGAAAGTGCCGTTCTAGACGATTGTAATTTTGATGATAAGGATGATCAAAACAGAAACAAAAATCCTAGAACTTTAAAAGGACCCAAATTAGTCCATGATGCCAAGAATATAACGGCGATATCGTCACATGTTTGTGGGCGGATGAGTCCGGTGGAGCCGGTATTGTATTGCAATGCTGCTGATCACTTCGAATTTGCCGATGAGGGTGACCAGGATCCGTCGATAGAATCACCGACCACTCCTCGCAATGAAGGATATATGGAGTTAGTAGATGACGATTATGATGTGTACTGTCAATCAAATGATAGGTCGATGAATTTTATAGAGAGAAGCTTTTCGGAAACCGTAATTAAACCCACAACTTCTTCTTTAGACTCTAATAAAGACAAATCAAATAATGATTCGTCTGAGACAATAGAATTTATTGACAAACAAGATACCAAATCAGAGAGCGATTCGAAAGCAGGTAATTCTTTAAGTTCACCACTAACGTCTATCACTGATAAGGAAACCGATAAAAAATCCAATGAAGTTGAAATAAAAATAAGTACAATTGAACCGCCCAAAGAAGGAACAAGTAACTGCAGCAGTACCCATAGTCGTAGTAGTAAAAATGAAGATATTAATGCCGTGCAGCTAGGATTTGATTCCGTTAGTTTATCAGAGATATCACCGCCATTAGAAAAAGAAGAAAAAGAACTTGTAAAAAATAAATCCGATGAAGCAGAACCTAAAAGTGAAGCCTCCATAGATGATATTTCGCCTCCATTAGCATCTGAAACTTTCAAATCTCGGGGTAGCATGTCATATAATAATAGTCCCCATAAGTACCCATTTTCCCCATCCTCTACAATAAGGCTTTATTCGCCGGCAATATGTCGATCTGCCAGTGAAAATTTTAATAGGTCAATTTCGCGTAGCACGAATTCACCTACTTGGAGCATCGAGATACCGATTTCAAACAACTGGAGTCTTAATTCCATGTCACCGGTGCACGCGTCTCCGCTACGAGACACAACAGAAAAGGTACAAGAGTTGAAGAGAGAAAGAGAGGAGCAGACTGAGGTTGTGAGGAGGCTAGTTTTAGAGAGACTGGGTAACGGGACCCGCCTTAGTAAAAAGTCTACAAGACGGTCGCGGATGTCTCCTGTTTCTAACATTCCGCCGTCGATACCGCCGCCGGTGCCACCACCCCCCGTGCTCGCCGCGCCCCCGCCGCCGCCACCCACGTACCATACGCCGCCGCCGACCGTCTACCACTCGCCGCCGCCACGCCCCGCTCCGCCCCTCATGTCGCTACCTGTCACATCTTCCTTTTCCGATCCGGAATTGACCAGAGGGCAAAGGCGGAAAGGTATCATGAGGAGCATATCGAATTATTTTAACAGACGCCTAGGACCTCGTCAAAAGGTAATTATCATTTTAAGTACCTTCTAAGTATGTACTCTAACAAATATCATGCGTATTCCTCATTTAAATATATCATTCGTTTGTTACACTATTCGCACACGAGGGGTTATCCAAAAGTATTGGTAACTAGTTCATTACAATTCATTTTTTTAAATCACACTTAGTTAACCAGAATATCTAGAGAAAAGAATTTTTTTTCTGTCCAAAAACTGGTCATCACGTCGCATTTCCTTTTAATTTCCTGTGCCTAGACTGTTTCCTGAGAGGAGGAGAGTGAGAGAGTGAGAAATATCATTCCACGCAACTTGGCTGCATTTTTCGATGCGTTGATCTGATGAAACCTATTGTTAGAGTTAAGTCTCCTATATTATAGTCTGCTACAATCTTATTTAATGTACGAAGAAGAGCATCTAATAGTGACGAACTTTATAAAAGCCTAAATATTTCTAAAACATTTCTCGACCACTTATTGGTACGATTTCTTGCTATTCATGTGGACAAAGAAGTAAAATCAGTTTTTGATATGTCACAGTTGATACAAATACAGAATTATCATTACTTTTCGTCCAACCCTCGTATATTATTAGCAATTCATCGAGAGCACGCGTTATTCATTTCAATATGCATATGTCATTCTTAACTTTGTATTGAACTCATTAAAACATTTTGTGACCCGTAACAACATTTGACACTGAAAAACCAATATTGTGAATAATGTAAATAAAAAAATCTAAGTATAACAATTAAAACCGGGTCGGTGGTTGATTACAAAACTCAATTGGGTGTCTACAATTTGGCAGACTAAATTTGGGACAGGGGCATAATGTTCTGCACATGTTCCCGTGACAAAATTCACGTTTGAACGACACCCAGAGTAGACTAACACTAGTTGAATTTTCAGTGGGTCTCGGAGCCGAGCCTGTCGACGCACGTAAGCAAAGCATATCAAATACAGTATCGTGAACTCGTGAGTCGCATGCTGTGTCCATATCTCGCACCAATCATCTGCTAACTGTACGTTGTCTTGTCTCGCTCAGTCACCGGTTTCGTTTGCTTGTATCACATTTCGTATTGTTTTCTGTTGAATTTGGATCGTAGACTAAACGATTATACTGTTTTCTGTTGTTGTCTATGACTGCGACAAGTAACATTTGACTTGCAGTCAGTTGATCCAAAATCAATATCGTTTTTCGTCCATATCACTTTCTGTCTGTCGTAATTTAATTGATTTATAAATCATTTTCTGTTAGCTTGTTTATAATCATTTTCTCTCAAATCTTAAGTTCTTGTATGAAAGCTCAATCTTTTCAGTGACTACACATATACTATGTGTATGCATGTGTGAACGGCTTCTGCATTGAAAGTACTTTGTTTCGCTTGCTATGAAATTATTAAATGTGTAAATCGAAGCCAGTGCTTTGATACGTGAAAAAGGTACATTTGGAATTAAATGTTTTTTATCTTTGTTATTATTTGTTTTCGACTTATTATCAAATGGCCAGTAAGGACATAATTAAACTGGCGTTAGCACTACTTTAAAATTAGCGACAAGCGAAATTTACCTTGCAGTTATTTTCTTATACATTCGAGAGTTGATAAATTATTTTATTTAGTTTGTGCTTCTTTGGTTTTTCTACTATAATTACTCATTATTATTATTTTCTTTACGATTGTTGCACGAAAAGTTATTTCCTGTGCAAAGTAGGTATAACGCGGAATGTTTAGAATTTCGATGCAATCCACAACACGAATTGTGTTCGTTTGTTCTATGAGGACCGTGTTGTGGCTACTGTACGTAGGCTCTAGAGTCGGCTGCATGTCTGGCCGGAAAGAATGCGTAGTGCAGACACGCATGCAGGAAATGTTGGTGGTTTGGAAATGTTGGAATGCGAGATTACAGTTTGCAATGACGTTGGGCTGTATACGGTTGGGTGAGAGATGTTCGATGTGCAGGAGGGCGGCGAGCGGCGCTTCGACGCACACAAGTCGACGGGTGCGCTGCAAGAGCCGCCGCCCGTGCCGCCGCCCCCGGCCGCCTACTACCCGCCCATCGATCCACCTACCAACAACGTAGTCTCAGGTGAACCATTCTGTTATATTAAAGTATTTATAATTTTTGATATTTTTTTTCTATTAAATTCAAATGTAATACACTGGGAAATTTATATCATTTATAAAATATTGTCCATAAAATACTAATAATTTGTCCTCTAAGGTTGTTAATAATTAAGCAAGCTCCCTTTTTCTCTTTGTATTTTCTTTTTTATGCTTTATTTATTCAATCAGTAAATTTTCATTCTGAATGTGCAATATTATTGTGCAGTTAATTAAAAGTTCTGTATTAGCTGACATTTAACATGTTACTTTTTATTGCATGGCTGTTACCCTTATAATTAATTTTATAATTAACTTTAATATAATACTTACTATACTTTGTTACTCTACGAATCGTTGTTTTCATGAGTCATGTTGCCGCTATATTTGCCGTATGCTTTTTGTTTTACATATATTAATGTTTAAAGTAACATCATTTCTTGGTCTTAATTTTACATGCTCATTTACAATCATTGGTTGTACAGTCGGCATTATAAATTTTATTTACGTTTGTGGATATACTTCCATATCTATGAATAAATGAACTGGTTGTAATATTTAAAAAAAAATGCCACATGAAACTTGAATTGCAGTAATGTAAAGTATTTTTTTTAATGAGTTGAGTACAGAGATAGTATTGTATGAGTAGAAAGAACGCTTCGAATGCTGACTGTATGACCGTTTATTCATGACGTGCGCGCGGGGGTGGCGGCGGTAGCGTCCGGCGGGGGGGACGCGGAGGAGCGCGACGCTATGCAGCTGTGGTTCGAGGCGCGCTGGGCGCGGCTGGTGGCGCAGCGGCGCGCGCGCGACGAGCCGCCCGACGAGCCCGCAGCGCGCCGCCTCGCGCGCCTCCGCCGCCGCCTCACCAGGCCCCTCTCCGGTACATCACTCATTTGTACTGAACCCGCCGCTACGCTATCATTTATACCTGCCAATTTTTCAAAGCGATCAATCACCCCTATCGTTGTCTGACCCGCTCCTTACTATCACATAACAACGTAGGTTTGTATGCGTCTTTCTTTATATACACTGATGTTTTGTTGAGTTAAATGTTATATACCTTAACACTTTTACAGCTATAGGTTCGATTAGATGTTATACTGATTACAGCGGAGCAGCAAGCGGCCGCCGTCGCAGAGATAGTGCAAGTGTCCGCACAGCGCGACGCCCACCAGGCTTTAATGGCAGCTGACAGGTAAGACATAAGACAATTGTAAACGAATACATTCTTGTTTCATCATCATCAAAGGAGGACCTTTGAATCTTTTAATGACCCGTGGTGTATACTAACGATGGCATTTGGATATAGGTATCCTGAAAAATATAAGTAAACTTTCAAGAAAAGAATTGATGATGAAGAAGATTAATTTTTTTAATGTAGTAATAGACTCGCGTTTGGCTGCAATCACATCTGATGGCAGCGAGATGCAGCCTAGGATGTAGCACGCTCGCCTAGAAAGTGCCTATTCACTCGTCTTGAATAATTCCAGATTTTACGAATAAAATAAAAATAGACAATTAGATCCTACCCCCGATTGCCCGGATGGAGAAGTGTAGGACTCGGTATAGTTAAAGCTTACATAGAGGAGTGCAGCAAGCTAAAATGTATATGTAATATGTATTACAAATACCTTAAATTAAATAAATTAAGTAAATAAATAGCACAGAGTAAAGATTTATATAAGTTTAGTATTTGACATTAGAACCTAGACAACGCTCAAACTATTTTTTTATGATTTACGATCGAATTTCGATCGCTACTGGGCCACTAGTGACCAATGGATTCATAGTGTAAACCTTTAAAATGCAACGTTACTGTAAACTCAGAAGAATGGCTAAAAATAAATTTACAGTTTTTTATTCCTACATTTATTAACTTAAATGTAAAATGTAAGGATGTTACATGAAATGCAAAATGTAATAAATTTTCACACCGTTTCTATGATATTGTACTTCTCATTATTGCAAATTATTTACAGGAGGATAAATGGTGGCAGTATTGGTGACTAAATCTCCTGTGGTCTCAACTGGTCGTTTCTATTACAAGGCGCAGCCGCGACTTCATCTCCTTGTTGACTTTGTACAATACTCGTACCTGTGCGACGTACGCTCACTTCGATAGCCTGTAATTAGTTTCTTTAAACAAATTACATTTCCAATGTAGGCTTATTGTGGACACACAGATTATAATATCAGATATATTAACAGTATTTAATATGACAACGATACTATAATACTGAAGCGGTACCTCGCAGCTTGGAACTCAACGTGGGAAAAAAACATCTGGGTATTTGCGTGTGAGCTGAGAGTTGGAGAAACAGGAAATATTGACGGCATTACCTAATTCGGTCATAAATCCGGGATCCGGGATGCCGCGATCAGCGTAAACTTCTCGTCGTCTTTCGACCTGCAACGTTCGTCTTGATGTACTTTGATCGTCCTGACGAAAATTGTGAACAGAAAACCCGATAATCGCAGAAGCAAGTGTTGCCAACGCAAGACGGACATGTAAAGCGCAATAATAGTCTCCAACTGATTAGTTCACGCCTCGTACTTGCAAAATCAAGCATTTTGCAAGTGCCCTGTCTCTTTAATATAATGTATTCGTTATATTTTATTTGCGTTAAATATGACCCCTTGAGATGTTCTTGTTGTAACTGTCAGCGTCGGGCTACGTTGAAAGTGACGTTTTGTTACAAACGTGTTTGTATATGTTTACGTGTAATGTTCGCACAATTGTATTAGCGCTTTATGTGGCATGAAGTCGATATCGTTTGGTGGGAGCACGGCTTTATGCGGTATCACATATCTGTGTGACTAGCTTGGAGTTTCTAGGGCTAGTTGTATGTGAAAGGTACTGACGATCTTGGGGATTGTTTAATGGGGAATAATGCATCATTATTCGTATTGTAATGTTGTTATTATAGTTTCGAACTATTCGCTATCGACAGCAGCTCTCCCACTTATCGTTAGTTAATTTAGCGTTATTTACAATGCGTTACTAACGATATGTGTCGTATGTTAATATGTATTATAATCAACATGTGTGATATAGCCGAGTTGAGCACGGGTCAAGTTTTACACGACGGTGTTCTTTGTTTTCACACAGCGTAAGCTCATTTTACAATACCACCCTAAAGCTATTGTTGTACGTTATTTAAATTTGTAACATCTATTGCATTAATATTCTTTTAAAAATTCTCTTTTTTTATTCATTTTATAAATTATGTTCAAGTGTATCTAGTTTTACATGATTTTATTTTGACATTGTAATTATTGGTCTCCGATAATCTACTTGTTATTTGAAATGAACGGTTGACATTGTTCATATTCATTCGTTCTTTCGCTCATCGGCATAAGGTAAAATTCACGTTATAAAAGCTTTACATTACACTAAGATATTTATTGTAAATGGTCGTTACATAATCAGAGGTTTGGTTACATTTAGGTATTAAGGGGGCGGCGGTGAGCTAAGTACGAACATAATTGTCACAAAATTGTGTCCCTCATTGGACCTTAACGGTGTGCTAGATATGCCAAATGAGTTTACTTTAAATATTTATAAATTACATGTAGTTACTAGTGGTTTAAATTAACATGAGATATGCCAAAATGCTAATACTAATACATATATCGAGCGACATGGAATCATGTGCAGTACACCTACACCCTGTCGAAGCTACACCTCACACTGTGCCACCTCTGACTGCCGGCTACCGAGGTAGCCGGGGAAGCTCCAGTACTTGCATAGATCTCGTATAGTGTCTATAGTAGTGTAATGACCCTATTGAAGTGTACGCTTTTGATATATTGTTATAAATGTGTTATTGCGTAGTTAACGTCTTGAATATTGTACGCATATTTTTATAGTAGTTTAAAGCTTGCTACAATGCTTTCTGTCTTAAACATGTATATTGTGCACTAGTTTTAAGAGAGTGAATGTACATTTTCCTATATTTTTATATGGAATGGTTAAAGGGTCGGCGAGCGGGCGATATGTGAATCTGGTTTTTGGCAGCGTTTATTATTTAAATTAATTTATAAGTGTGACCAGCGGAATTTATTTTGACTATTAATCGTCTCGTTTTGATACCGTTCGCAATATAATTGTGTAGTGTGGTGCAAATATATATTATCTTCAACGATATCAGTTTCATAATTGTTTCAAATTAAAAAGACTTAATTTGTACATTTCTTTTACATTGTTAAGATTATTGCTTTATTATTTTATCGTTTTGGTAAAATTGTTTCTTATAACGTTTATTGGTGTTCTTGTACTATTTAAGTTTTTCAAATATTTATGTATTTTATTGTATATTTATATTTTCTGGACACACTATTTTCCACACATAGTTAGTAAAAATCTGTTACATTTTCCTCATTACCGACTAATCAGGGTGTCTTCGTTATACACAGTTGATTTATGCTGTAATAGAAATAAATGTTAATTCATTTTCTCCAGTGAATTAGTAAGTGCGAAGGAAAATGTTGTCGACAGTCAGGGTAAGCAATCTTTTAATTGTAAGGTAGCATGGACACCCTGGTTCGGTCTTAACAATTACAATAACTCGACGAGTTTGTTTACCAATGGACATTGGATAATACAGCTTAGTGATTTTATAACGAATGTTAAATTATTTGGTGCTTTAACTATCGTAAAACAAATGTGAATAGATTGTTGTGATCCGACAAGTGTTATAGAAAATTTAATTATAATAGATTGCAATAATAAAATACAGAAAGTTTTTAACGACATAACGAAGCAATAAATGTTTGTGATTGTTGTGATTAGACAAATGTTATAAAAAAAGTTAATTATAATAAATGGCAATAATAAAATTTTTCAACGACATAAAGAAGCAATAAATTATTTAATTTGTTGTAAGTGATATAACTTTTTTAATATTATGTAATATGTATTTTAATAGAACACTTATTAAAATAGAGAACGTGTGTATCGTATATTATCACCATAGACTAATGTACCTACTAAAACTATATAAAATTAAAGCAATGCAATTATCAGATACTGTGCACAACATTAGTAAATTTTCATGACAGCGTTAAAGAATATATGAAAATTTATGGCTGACATTTATTTTTTTAAAGACCGATTGGTTTTTAAATAGTTCAATGTATAATTTTATTTTTTAGTGATAGCAACATGCATGCATGTGAAGCCAATCATTTTTACTGTGTTCGCGATGCGTAGATACAAATTTATTTTTTCAATCAAATATTTATACGACGATGGGACGAGAGAGTAAATTTTACTGAGAGTAATATTATTTTTTTAAATTTCCTGAACCTCTGGACTCGATCGTATTGATGTTATATGAATATTTACTTTTATTTTGTGTATTTTTTACGTGTACTTGCTAATAAGTGTAAAATCTATGCTTACTTTGCATGCAGTAAGTCAGTTTTGTATTTTTACTTGTTAGGTTATTATTTGTTAGGTTGTTAAACATCGCGATGTCGTTTATAAGTGTTGGGTGTAACCATCGACTGGTATATTTGTATTTTAATCATTAGTAATGTGAAATATTATGTGTGAAATATTTTCATGAGTGTTCCATGGTGTTGAAAAGATTTGTATCGAACGCACTTGAATATTTTAGTTATGTAGCATATTTTAAAACGCCAAAATTTGTTCTACATTCATAAGAACTTCAATAAGCTCCAGTTCCAATCACTTTTTCTAAGTTTCATAATACCTATATATTTCATGAAATCATTAGAAAATTCCTTGAATATACATTATTTTCTGAAGACTACGGATGCGTTCTTTTTACACCATTGACATAATTATATTCTAAATGTATTATGTTATAATACCTTTCGAAACCTGCGAGATTATACTCAATGCAATAAACTACACAAAGCAATGTACCTTCTTTTGTATGCATAGACAAATTGAACAACTAATAAAAAAATAATATATCAAAAACGTTTTTCATTTACTTCCCTCTCTCTTTTTTATTCAATTTTAGTACATTATGTTCAATGAATTATGAAGTTAATAATTTAATTAAACTTATTGTTGAAACATGTATCAGATTAAAGATTATGATCATCACTCTGCAATAATTGTCGTTCAAAATATTTGTAATGAGATAGAGCACATGAATGAATGCGATCTGTTTGACAATTCAACCATTTTTCTGCTTTTAAGACTGGTACATATATCATATAAACCCATTCAAGTTCATTCATAAAAATGGTTGACACAGAACACACAGTACAAATTGAACACTAGGTGCAAAGTGAGCACTTCGCAAATACCACAGACACAGTGAGCATTTCGCAAATTGTGCACTAGACAAAGTGAGCATTTTACGAAGTGCATATAGGACGCAAAGTGAGCCTTTGCAAATTGTACATTGACGAAAAGTGAGCTTTTCTCACAGGAGCACTTGGCAAATTCAATATACATATTTTCAATCAATCAATCATATCAATATGTAGCCACAAACCGCTTGCCTTACTTAATATGAATGATAAATCTCGGTGAGTCATAACAAGAATCATTCACTAGATTATGCATCGTAAAATAATACATACCTATCTACTAATATACATTCGTGGCCATTTTTCTTTAAAACATTCTCAAAAAAATAATTTTACTTGTACGTACAGCTATACAGTTATACGTGTATATATTACCTTGATTCGGCCCGAGTCATCTCGACTTTCTAATTTTTTTAAAACGTTTCTTGTATTATATTTCTAAGCGTGAAGTTCACATTTGTAATTCTCATTATAAGTATGCCTACAACCTTGAAAACGTGTAATCAGATAATAAAATGTATAAAAAAATAAATAAGGGAATAAAAAAATAAAAACAGGTACTGTAAAATTATATATTATTTTTATTTCATTGATTTATCTCCAATCGGGCGCTAGGTCATTCATAGTAAACATTGGTGTACTGTCTACTTTTTACATTCAACTTTTCCCAGAGCCTAGCGTTATAGCCTTGAAAATTTCATCAAAATACAAAATAATAAAGCTACAATATGTCATTAATATACTGCTATAGTACAGTTTTCTAACAATCTCCTCTTTCCAAAATCATATTATACACACAAGAGCAATCTGTCAAATTCAAGATTGCTTGAATTCCCCACGTGCACTGTCTGCCTGTTTAATGGCACATTTTGATACGATTGTCCAAGATCTATTTCAGTGATGAATCTGTAAATAGCCGTAACGAATTGTACTTATCAAATCGTAAGTAGTTGGTCCGTTGAAAAGATAATTTACGATTATTTTGTACCATGTAAAGAAGATAAATTAGAAGGTATTCTTAAAAGCACGCATGTATAGCTTCATATCCAACTATACATGATGCTTGCGTTTTTATTTTACATTGTCCACTTGACGCCTCGCAATACTTCTGAAAGTTGACATAATAAATGATTCATTAGACAGTATCTCATCAAACAAGATCGCTACGACTCCTACTAAATGTCATTTAAAGTAAGATATGTGTAATAATAGATAAATATATTTATGCTAAATCTTAGTCTAGTGCTAGTTTTATCGATAATAATGTTTCGTAGATAGAAATATTAATTGCGTTGGAATGTTAGAGCGATGAACAATGATTAACTTCAATCTAGTCTTACATCCTATTAAAATAAGTATTATGTACAATAACTATCACGTAAAGTAACTAATAGGTATACATTTATAAACAGAATAAACATAATATATGTATGTAACACATAAGAAAAGATCAAGGTAATCATAGTTATAAAGCGAAAGAGAATAGGTGATGAAATATATGTATATCTGCATCTTACATCGCGATTAAAAAATACCTAGATCAGTTCGTGCTCTATAAAAAAAACTTTTGTTCTCGATATAATTTTAAATTGGGTAAGACACTGTGAGAATTGTTAAGAGTTTGTAAAATATGCATTTATTTTAAACATATAGGTATATACGTCACATATTTGTGTAACAAAACTAAATGACAATGTTCGTACGCAATAATTTTTACACGAGAGACAGGACCAGCTAGCCAGCCGTGGTCGTACGCTGACTAAAGAGCCAGCAAGCTATTTTCATCTTACTCACAGTTAATTTGTATCATTTAATTATAAATACCTTAAACTCAAAATTTCAGAATAATCTTAAGAAAACATCAGTCCATATACTTAAAAAATAGTCGTAATGTATTAACATTTCGAATCATGATTACGAATGTTCACAGGATGTGCTAAAGCTGAGTGTAAACGAGTGAAAAAGTCGAGTTGATATTTCGCGTGATATATAATTAAGTAGTATAAACATTAAACGAGGAAAACTTCGGTCTAATATCTAGGTTTGTGGTTGTGGTGGGGACGGTGCGAGGGCTGCCAGTCCGGGTGGCGCGGCTCGCGGTGGTGGTGATGGTGGTGGTGGCGGCGCTTGTCGCGTGCCTGCGGCGCGGGGTATACGTCGGACACGACGAGCTCTGAGCCGTCCTTGGGGGCCTCCCTCTCGTGCCGCCTATGGCCATGTTTCGCACCGGCCGCCTCGTGAAGCTCCTCCCACGCCTGCCGATAGTATCTGTTGAGGCCACTCCTTGACTCAGACGAGGAAGAGTCCAGCGACGCGACAGTGTTGCAGTCGGGAGACACATGGTGCCTGTAGCGTTTACCGTCGTGATGTTTCCTGCTAACGGTACGAGATTTTTAATCAAAGGCTCCTCTGTTGATTAATTATTTATAAATAGGTACATGGTATCCCGCCAGGTGTTTTTTTATATTGGTGATAAAGCTTTTTTCTTACTAACTCGTACGTGTTGTGGCTGCAGCGGCCATTCTCAAAGAAAAATTGCGGTGCGGTGAACAGTATTTTATTATTTACAATAAAAATAAATTTAACATTCATGTAATACTTATAAATAGTGGCTAAGAAATACCATATGACCTAAATGAGTAGGTGTACAATATTAAGCCAATGTAGTTGTACAGAAATTGTGATTCCCATTATGAAGTCGTGGTCCAACATTGATATACATAGGTAACACTATTCCTATATTGTTATTGCAGAATGTGCGTCGGCGTGTGCGTACATGTGCAATAGAATGCAATTATAAACAAAGGTATGGAACGTAAAGATTATTTATATTTATAATAGAAATCGATCGATTGAATTTTGTGATATTTCAGTGGATACGATTAATATATGAAAATGCGGAACATAAACAATGGTCGCTTGGTGGGCAGTGCGCGTGCGGTGCGATGCGGGGTGACACGGTGGCTGTCGACAGGGTACTCGTGTGTCTACTATTCAACATCAATCAGCTAATATACTATAAAAATATTCAGTCTATATTTCAAAATTGAGAATAAAAATGCGAGACATGCTTAAGTATTTATATTGTTATCTCATTATGTAATGTCACAATGCTTGCAAAACGTAAGGACTTCAATTAGTGTCTGTCTAAATGCATTTACTTACTTCTAAACCTTCTAAACATCTTTACACAATTATCTCGTCGTCGCTATTTACTCGCTTATGAGGTCTTTGAAAATATTAAAAGTATACAAGTCAAGCATGTCGAAATATATAGTATCTCACGTATCACAACTTGTTGAGAGACTAACATGATTATTTTACTGTTGTTTTGTTCTATGTTCGTATGTCTACGAACTGTAGTTTGTAGACATAGGACCCTAGACGACCATATGTATACATACATATATTACCTCAATCTATCGTGCAAAGATTTTTATCTTTACACATAACCAATTTATGTGGTATCAGATTTAGAATGACGCCAATGACAAATTTACTAACAAATATTATGTAACTGCCTAATGGTAATTTGACGTTCAGGTGCCTCCAGTAGCTAGTACTGTCTTGTGCGGTATTGCTATAATTGTATCAGCCACCATGTCAGCCGCACAAGGTACCTTAAAATATAAACGCACTCGCTATAAAGGGTTGGAGAAGTGTCCGGCGCGGTGGGTGAGGCGGTGAGTGCGCGCGAACTCGCGGCGACCGATCTGCTGGTCCGGGAAGGGCAACGCCAGCAGCGTGTACCAGCGGGACGGCAGCTCGCGCGCCGCCGCCGCCGGCCGCTTGCGACCGCCGCTACCGTTCATACTGCCTTTACTAATATGTCCTCCATTTATCACTCGATCAGCTATATGTATTTCACTTCAGCGCTATATTAAATCAATCCTTATTTCCGTTGTCTTCCCCCGGTCTTTAATCTTAAGCCATCGCATGTGAAACTCCGCAACAAGAAACGAGTGAACTGTCCTTGTTGATTAACCGTGCTAATTATTCATTTAAGTATCACACCTTCGCAACCACGAGAATAAAATACTTTGCACCTATTTTATAGATTACCTACCTATGTATTTGAGTAAAGATAGCGAACCGCACATATACCTAAAATTTGTCTACTTATATTAGTTTTATTATTTATTTGTAATAAAAAATTCATTTAGATCATATTCCACCTGTAATACAATAGTCTTATTGCGCAAAGGAGATCAAAACCTTTATTTTGAAGAAGTATCTTTCAGTTCGCAAACAAAGAAATGCGTAGGTACGTTGCGTTAAAATTATCATCGTCTTCTTGTGATTATATGATAAAGTTGTAGGTATAAAGGAACAGTTTGTTTTTTCTTTTAGCGAACAATATATCTCGTCAATTATTTCTATAATGTAATATGTCGCTGTCAGTATGAATTGTTTTAGATAACAAATAAATGATTATAGAAGCATTTATATTTTAAGGTACTTTCATGCCCCCGATACGTATGACAATTATAAATGAGACATTATATAAACTTGAGCTACTATCAACGCACACACAATATTATACCTACGTTAATGATTCAAATAATTGTAGGTACCATTAAATTTCAATTTGAAATACATATATTATGTTTTTACCAACATCTTATTCATAAATTTGCGTTAAATTCAGTGGAAGAGAAAAACATAGGTTGTCCAATTAAAAAAAAAAATGAAAATGGGATATTTACCACGTTTATAACAAATGAAAATCAGATTCAAATCGATATTGATTAGACATAATTTATATGGATTAGTTCAGCCGCTTTGGATGGAACGACAGCATTAAATTTTTCCACATTGAGTGGTTTCTTCTTTGCATCCTTGCAGTGAATCCCAATTATATCTTGGAGACTATATTGGTCTGGCCTTGTATAAGTAGTTTAGTCAGTATTCATCCCGTTCACAATACCTTGTATTGGTGTTCGATGCAAACTAAATAAGAATGCCTCTTGTGCTTATTATGAATGAAATATGTCGCATCTTGTTCGCCGAAGCGCAGACGGACATATGCAGGCATCTACCACCAGAGTGATTTACCACTACATGTGTAGTCTCGTTGATCTTACCTTCTGACGAGGATGACGATGGTGGTGATGATAGCGATGAGGAAGACGAGCGCGCCGAAGGCTCCAAGTGCTACGACGGCGCCGAGGTTGAGGCGCGCGCCCACCGTCTCCCGCCGCTCGCCGTCCACCGGCTGGGGCACGTTCACCCGCGGCGTTTGCTCAGCTCTGATATTGTTGCCGCTACCGACAATCTGAAATCATTGCCATTATTACACAGATGTACTCGAATAGAATAGCCTCTATTCGACAAAGTTTTGGCATTACAGTAGGGCAGAAGAAACGATACTTTCTCATACCGTAATTGTAAAAGGAATGTTCAAATAAAAGCTCGAAAAAAAATAATAAAAAAAGTTCCGAGTAAATAATTTTGAGAATTAAAGTAGTATCAGTGACAATTATTACCTACTAACCGTTTTGTTCTCGAAATCATATTACACAAATAAACGTAGCGTAGTTTTAAATGTAAATAGCTTTTGAACCCTTTATATTTTAATAATAATGTTATTGAAAATATTATGCTTCGTAAAAAGTTATATGAATTCATCCTTTCGGTGGATGTCGTCAAAACGGGTAATAAGATACATATTGTATGGTATCTTGCTGATACGATAAACACAATAACTGTTGTTTCGTAACTGCTACGACGAAGACAATACATTCAACATAATATAACTACAGCTTAGTAAATCGGTGACGACGAACGTGGTCACAGTTGGTTCCACAAGAAACATGGGATTCACCGGTTGATTTAGTGTCTCGTATAATATGTTATTACAATTAGGTACATCATATAGCAAATAGGCAAACGATTACCCGCCTAAGGCATGCAGGACTTAGCAAATCTATGATTTTTTCAGTTTATACACTTCCTGTATAAATGTAGATATGTAAGGCATGTCAGGATAAACAGTTCCACTGCTCTACTAACTTCACAAGGGACCTCATATTGTACTTATAATTGAGTAGGTACAATGAAAGGAATGTACTTTGAGTTTTACCTGATTCTCTCTCGGATGACTCGCAACAATAATGTGCGGAATGTGACTGGTAGGTGATTCTTGCGTATCAGCTGCAGTTGACTTCCTCTGCGGCGGTTTCTCATAAGGCTTCGTACTGGGGCGCTCCGTAGTCGTCACTCGAGGACGCGGGCGTCTAGTGGGTTCAGGCGTGACGAACGGAGTAGGAGACAAGGCGGGGCGCGGACGAGGCCGGGTGGGCAGAACTAGACGAGGCGTGGTAGGCGTAGGTGTAGTTAATAATAAAGTCGTTGGAGGGACTGGGGTTGTAGTAGTCGTTGTCGTCGTGGTAGTCGTCGTAGTCGTCGTGGTAGAACGTTCTTCGGCTACAACAGGATAACGAAAGTTTAATGAATGGAATCAAAATTGCTAACAGTATTGAAATTTACTTGCGCGGGTTATATAAGCCGCTACCTAAGACTGTGGAACTTGGTCAACTGCTTTTTTATATATGTATAGATCTATCAGTTATTTAGCGCTGCTTCAGCCAAATTCCAGGTGTAATACCATCTGTATATATGTATATATACTGGTATTGTACTTGTTAATGAATAAATACTCACGATGGCAATGAGGTATGGATTTGTCCCAGAGGCCAGTGGCAAGGCACACAAGTTTTCGATTGCCGTGCAACTTGAACCCTTTCGCACATGCATATTCTGCTACTGCTCCGAAAACCGAGGCATTGTCGGCAACGGTCACTCCGCCATTCGGTATCTGAGGCGGCTCTTCGCATTGGACCACTGCAGAAAACAATTTCGTTTTGTTAAGTTAATAAAATAAAATTCTAACAACCAATCATTAAAGTAAATTTTTTTTATTTCCACTGTATAATCAATGTTTACCTGCGATAACAAGTACCTATTACTAAACAATATAAAGTTCCATACGCATTTAAAAAAGGAATCCGTGTAGTTGCGAAGTAATTTCTCTTCAAACTAACTTAGTATTTTGCAGATATTCTATATTAACATTACAGTATTTCTTTATTCCACGATGGGACGTTTAACATGACTGGTGAAATGTGGGATTGACCACACTTTTTTGCCGCTCTTTCGAGAAAATACGGGCGTGTTTTATGTTGTTTCTAGTAGACAGTGGAAACTGACCATCGCAGCGGGGCGGCGGTCCGTTCCAGCGCTCGTCGATGTCGCAGACGAGGCGCGAGCGCCCCACCATCTCGTAGCCGGGCTCGCACGAGTACTGCACGTGCGCCAGGTACGACACCGAGCCGTTGATCAGTTCGTACCCGCCGTGCGAAATCTCCGCCGGGTAGCCACATTCGATCCCTGTAATTTCACAACGCTTGTGTACATTTCGTCCACGTCTCCAACAACGCAACACATTATCATACGTGAGAAGCTAACTGTAGTCTCAAATGTTGCAACGCATTTGTGGGGCGCGCCTTGTTGGCTCACGATCCTGCTACTGTTAAAAGTTGTTATTTATTTAATAATTATAATGATACGGAAGTCTGTCTAAGGATAATGAGAATAATGTTTTGTTTAATAAGCAATTGTATAACTTATTAAATTATTATTTACAACTAGCTGTACCCGGCGCGCGTTGTTACGCCAACATAGTACAAATACATATATATACCAATTTTCATAATAATCGGTACAGTAGTTTTTGAGTTCATACAGACAAACATTCTTTTTTATATATATAGATTTTACTTATCGTACCAAAAATATATTTTTCGAACTTATATTTATACGTATTCGTATAGAT
>DWDT01000568.1:0-20076 GCA_018245595.1 Microceris scylla
CAACAGTTGATTAATTCTCGATTTCTATTATGTATTTATTAATTATTTATACGTAAAGAAATTATTACTTAAATTATTAATATGGAACAAAGCGTAATTAATATCTTTGTTTATGTATAAGGAAAATGATTCTCTATTCGTTCATTATATTATAAATGGTAGAAGTATATAGGTAGCTAGTATTCTCTTTATTTATTAACGATATATTGTTAAAGTTCTATTGTGAATGAAGTGTGACTAGTTGTTGATCTTGTATATGAGTAATATTTTGTTTATTGTGATTAATATGAGATTTAAATTGTTTATTTCCCATAGTTAATATAACGCGTCTATGTGTTCTGACAGTAAGTTGTAATGTTTTTAGCTTTACGCGTATATTTATAATAATTGGTCTTGATCCGCAAGCTTATTTAAAACGTTCCATTCTCATAACGGCGGTGTTGTATGGTCTAATATGCACATATTTGTAGGGTCAGCAATTAAACTACTAAATTTTTTCACTAAGAATAGTCCACGACAGTCAAGGATCTGTCGCGTACTCTGACTTGGTAATGACTGCTTTGATGACTTCCATGTTAAACATTAATCGATGACGATGACGACGATGAGGGAGAAGGTTACGAAATATAACTTTGCTGACGGTACAAGTAGTTGCATTTTGATTAACAGTAAGGGGTAACCGTAATCTCGAACTTTCACATCGAACCATTGTTCCTTGCACTTGTTTTAGCACACTGAGGTGCGTCACTGCCAGATGCAACACGCAGAAATCAACTTGACACGTGCGTGCGACGTGTTAGTAATAAGTTCTTTTCATGCAGTTAGTAGATATCTCGCAATTACGTCATCATAGCGAGGTGCCTAATTAACGTCTGCGAGTTACATACGTACAGATATTCTGTCTTCCGGTACTATGTGACCTATTTCTAACTAAAAATATATTTAAAGCCGTTTGTGAGATACAACGTCAGAATGGAATGTTTTAAATAGACAAACTCAAATGTAACAGCCAGTGATATGAACAAAAGCTCCCGTTCGTAATTTTAACTTGTGAGCAAACCTGTCTTGTAGATATTTTGAATAAGTAGACAGTTATAATTATCAATTGAATATGACCTAACCAGCTCGAAAATATGTGACATTAAGATATAATAAAATGTTAACAGTCAGTTCACATCATTCCAAGCATTGGGTTCAGGCGTGCCATGTCTGGAAAATATAACAATATGGACGCGATTACATTTTGCTTAATATGTCATAGTTATTTTCCGAATTGTTCATTAATCCCACCTGTGGATCCTCTTTGTCTTTCCGAGTGGCCGAAAAAGGCGTCCGGGGTTAAGACTTGGTCACATGCGGGGAGGGGATCTCTGAAATCCACCGACACTGGAATCATGTGAACGGAGCCTAAGCTAAAATAGATCTTTATTAATTTGATTATTTTACCTTGCTATAAAATTTATATAATTTGTTTTAATTTTTAAGAACGTACTATTTAAAATCTATTTTACGTTATATTTTTATTAGTATTTGAAAAAAACGGAGTTCCGAATGAAATATATAACCACCCCAAGGTGGGTTAACGTATTAACGTTGATTTAAATAAAAAAACAAGAAAGAAAATTTAAAACTGTACGTTATCACGATATAATGCCAAAAAAACTTATTTTAATTTGTATATTTGTAATTAAGCTTCGTTTGTTAAGTTTATGGAAAAGAGAGAGCGAAGAAGAAAGAGAAAGAGAGATACGAAATGCTCTCACTTGTAATAAATCCTTATATTTCCCCTGTTCATTTTTGAATTGTGTTATAAATAATGGAAACTACAGATGCGATGACCACACCGCAACGATATGTATATTGACAGATATTTCTTAATAAATATGTCATTCTGGATGCGCTCATTATATAAGATTTAAACTTTATAACTTCACATGGTTTTCGCACTCGCTTCTACCGCGCACGTGTAGAATATGGAATGAGCTTCCATCTGAGGTTTTTCCAGAGCACTATGACATGAGGCTTTTCAAGAAAAGCGCAGAGTGCTGTCCTTCAAAGCATGCAAAGCATTGGCCATTCTCAATTTTCTGGAAACTAGACAGATGACGAACTCCTTCTCACATATTACTTTAAATATTTATGTATCTGTATAATTTTATAGATAATTTAATACCCACATACTGAACAAACACTCGCTAAATTACTGAAATATGTGTCCTATGTGAAAGTCGAATCCAGAAACCTCGGTTCAAACGTAACGGTCATGAATCACCAAAATAATTTCATATATACCATCTTCATCTTATATTATGAGCGCATTCTTTTGAGCGTTTGGCGCTTCCACTTCACAGAGCCCCCGCGTCCCCTAACAGGGCCAGCATGGTGAAGTGTGGTCCGATTGTTTAGTAGCGTGGAAGAACTCATATTCGAAATTAGTCTGAAAATCGCCAATAAAACGCTTCCTATTGCAGTCTTAGTTTGAATCAGTATCCTAGTATTAAATCACTGTCATGCTCTGTTCCGTTCTGGCATATCAGATGCTCTATGTGAGAATGAGACAAAACATACAGAACTCTGCCAACGAACACATTGAAGCAGGAACCATTACTTGACACTAATCGCTTGTAAATTAGCCAAAGTGAAACCATAGTTTTTGCTGTTTATATGTCGGGCGCGAAGAAGCTATAAACTTTAATAAATTTACTCCACCTTCGTGCTACATATTACTGATATTTCACTGAGGTGTAAGTGTAACGATGACGTATTACGTATATATATATTACTAGTTATAACTGTAAGTATTTTATAGGGACGTTGTTGTAACTTTCTATTATATGATAATATCGATAATATTAATAATAATGACGATTCCTCGAAACTTGATCTGCAATTGCATTTCTATTTACGTGTATTTATTTTTCGTTTTTTTATACTAATTGTTTTGTCCACGCGTTTCAATGTTGTGTAATGGAATGTGGCGAGTTAACTTCTACAATTTCTGCTACTACTACTACTTGTACTACTACTATTGTCGTTGTGTTGTCGCTAGTTTTTTTATTGATATGGATCTCTCGTTTTCGTCCTACTGTCGCTATTACTGGTGTCTTATTATATGCACGCTGAGTGTTCAATCGGCTGAAATTTGATTCATCGTATCTAGTTAAACCAAAGAATGTTAAAAATTCTCATTTTCTTAAGACATTTGTTTATAATTTCTACCTCCGATTCGTGGGGAGCTGGTTTTCGAATCCCTGGTACAAATTTCAGTCTTGCATTTTGAGATTAAAAATCCATTTTGGAACATGGCAAATTAGTTGATTGTATTTGTACCCTCTTAAAGTTTTAGTATATAAGTCTATCAATCCGCACCAGGTAGACCTTACCCCTAACAATCCTCATTCTGGAAGGACTAAGCCCCCGTATCTATATTTTCGTATCATAAACCCCCGTATCGTAAATTTCAGTTGATTTAATATTCGCGTGTAGCTTTGTCTATCTATTTGATTGTATTAGATTATGGAAATAACTACTCGAAATGTTATCATGAAACTCGAACTTTCAAAAGTATTGTGGCACACGAAATGTAATGAGTATGGATATTTAGCGCTTGTGTTAACTGTACGGCATTGTGGAAGTGAATGAATTTCCGCATTATGTGATGCTTGGTTTGTATGGAACTGGAATATCCACTTAGACGTCCTTTAATGTACGTAGAGGCACTATTTTACTCAACAGATGACAGTTCTAGTTGCCAGCACTATTTTTGATAACATTTGTGTATTAGAATAATGCTAATTAGTAAATCGGTCAATTTCCGAATTACTAGAATACTCTTTTTTTTTGTTCCTTTCCAATCGTAACCAGTTGCCTCTATATTAAAAATATTAATATTGTTTCTTCTGCACGCGACGAACTGACGAGTCTAAAAATACGTGTCAAAGGATATCTAGCTTCATGTTCGTTTTATCCGTCAGCTATTATTTCCACATATAGTGTACATATCTTTTCAAATACACACGTGTTTCTGTGAGTAGCGCTACCCTTTCATACTCGTTGCTTTTCGTTTGTAAAGTCGTGTATAAAATTACAATTTCTAGTCTTAAGAGTATTCTATTCAAGTCATCACATTTATCCGTCTACTATTACCCGGTTGTATTTTATTTTGTCTTTTTCTTTTTTCCTTTTGGATTTTATTATTTACATTTTTGTCTCTTATTCTTATTATTTTTTATTTTGGTTTTGGAAACCCTGTATTGCATAGAGATCCCTTAGCAAATTAGTGTTCATAATGTTCGACAGGTAACGGCTGTGAAGTTCCGAGGACGCTTTTGGAGGTTTTTATTAATGTTTTGTTTGGAGATCACGTCCGCCGAGCGCACCCGCGACCGCCCGCGGGCCTCGCGCCTGCACCGTTACCTGTCGAAATTTGAAAATATTGGAAACAAACGATATCATTGATAAAGGCTGAGGACACAATTTTTAAAATATACAATGTCTTCTAAACAGGGTAATTTCATTTACTGTTGTGTACTTTTTGAATAGTGACGTTGTTATTCGATTTTTACTCTTGTCTACTGGGCAACAAAGTACATTTTGGTAGTGACATTGCAAGCGCTGACTCCCCGCGCGCCGCCGCCGCTCGCTCCCCTACTCCGACGAATGTTGAATAGAGTTCCGATGAATAGAGTTAATAAGTTACGTGTTAGTTAGATACAATTAATATCTAGTGTGTACCTACTTAGTAGATCGAATTAATGTTTTATAGCGTCTCCCTATTTATTTGTACGTGTAAATCTGTTTAACACATCTATTGTAATGTTTATATTATTATAGTTGGAATTATGTAGTGGACGACCTGTTGGTGTTTGACGATTTGTAATATAGAATTATAGACGTGTTAAGTGTTACTTTCCGTAATCAGTTCGTCGACCGAATCTGTTATGTGTGATTACAATATAATATATAACATAAATATACATAATTTATAGTATATATATACATACATTAGTCGAAACGGTTAAATTGTCTACAATTATTGTAGTTTAATGAAATTATTATTAATTGTCTCCCGGCTGGGGATTGACATTTGATTTCATTGAATATATAAAAAAATAAAATAAAAATAAATAACGATATTGTATAATAATAAAGAACGTGATGTTCAATTTTAAATGTTAATATATTAAAATTGGTGTCCGGTAATTTCAGCTTCAAGTGTACGATCTCCCACCGATTTTTATTCCTTTGATTCCAGTGCCAATGTCTACCATATATTTTCCCGGTATGTATAATTATAAATAATAATTATATGTATACTTTAAAAAAATGCGCTCGGGCCGTTGTTGCCGGACACTGAAACATTATAATTGTTGTATTGTAATCGCATTATAGTAAGTAATTATTCAATATTATAATCGTTATAGTCTGCATTGCGTTTGTCTTTGAATATGTATGTCGTGTGAAAATGTACAATAGAGAATTTTTTCAAAACTATTTATGTAACAACAATAACAGTCAGCTTAGCTCAAGAAATATCATATTGCTTTTTTGATATTTGATCTGATTACGAGAGGGGACCCGCGAGAATTGGAATGATAACGGGTCGATGATGATGACACCAAACGCAAGGCAGACTATGGTATGTGTACGTAATATCTTCCATTAGAGTCGTAGTCGCTGTGCTACCGTATGCGTATTAACAATAAAAATATGATATGGACTTATGTTTGTTTGTTTCTTTATACATAACCTTGTCTAATGTGTTGGTAGGTTTTGGTTTTACCCAAACTTACAGCAAAAAATTAATACAGGATGTTATAAAAGTGAATGATAAAGTAACATAAGTACGTAGTACAGAGAGAACAAAATGGTTCTTCACTTAGAGACAAAGAAAAAACAGAGGAAAAAGACAGACAAAACTAGTATGGATATATCGGTTCTTCTAACAGAAATAAAGTTTGTATAATATGACATCATATCTATATTTCTCCTCGGATATAGACTGGAACAACACTATGAAATAGATCTGGTCCTATGTAGTAGTGGGCAGAATATTGCCCATACATCGAGCACATATCCAGACTATACTACTAATTGCTTTTCAAGTTCGAAAAATCCAATAATACTTTGTAAGATCCGGGACAGAGGAGATTGCAATCGAACCCAGAATCTCTTGCTCAGCAGTCGCGCTTGCATCCACTAGACTAATGAGGCAGTCTTTTGTAGTCATAGAATATTAAAGGAGTATTGAAGTTCTGCCTTATACCTTACGGATAGCGGCGTGACTCTGATTTTTAGTGTTGGATCTAATTTTTTATTGCATAGGCTGCCAAACAGGCAGACGGACCACCTGATGGTAAGTGGTCACCATCGTCTAAAGGCATCTACTGCATCATAAATGATACCTACCAATGTGTTGCCTGCCTTGAATTAGGTACTTTTTAACGCTACGTTTGAAGAAGCCCAAGAAATTATGCAGAAAGACCATTGCATTGATACCTACACTTAAACCTTTCAATAACGACGATAGTTCCAGACTTCCCGTTACAAATTCGAATTCTTCAGTTCTACGTCTTCTTGTACCTACTTATCTGATACTTTCTCTGGTGTTCTCTAATTAGAGATCACCAGATCTATCTGTCTAATTAGACAGATTTGAAAAACTGAACCTGAATCCTTGTCTACTGGCTTGAGATCACCCCGAGAACTTATCTTTGGTTACATAAACTTAGGTGGAAAGTACACTATTTTTAACCATATCTGAAAGGCATTTTAATTGACGCTTTCATTGTTAACTGCGCCAGTGTTGAACGTTAGAATGAGGCGAATATCTCATTGTAGACATTCACACTAAGTAATTAGTTAACTAGGTATGCCATTCGTTGAATATTATGACTACAGGAACATCCTGGCCACCTAATGTAAATTAGTTATTAGCTGATGTCAAATAGAAATTAACTTCAATTAAACAAAAAGTGTTGAAACGCTTTGATGTCTTGGGTAGACACTCGCTTTAAACGAGAATCATTAGCGAAAGAAATAGGTGTAGTGGAGTTACAGTTCCCATTGCAGTCAAAATGTTGACACAGGCGTACCTTGATATGAATAAACTAAAAAAAACCAAATTCATAACAGACATCATACCTAGTATTTCGCTTACCTGTTTACTCCATTAAAACCAAACAAAAAATGCTTTAGTGTAAAAACAACTATTCATTGCATTGTCTATCCCCCAATCGTTAGTAAAATACCTGTATCATTTCCGGAAGGCCCCAATTTTCGAAAGGGGCGCGTTTTGTTTGGGCTATTTGCCATCGATTTCCTAAAGCGCATGTCAGTTTTCCCGCCATTCCGCCAGTTCCGCGCCGCCGTCGCACTGTGAAGGCGTTCATTGCGTTCTCGCACATTCTGCCAAAAACACAAAAAGACTACAATAATTTCACTCACATTACCTAAATTAAATAAAACCTAGTGCATTTTCATATATAATAACACAGTTTTTCAGTCACTATTCGTTACTAAATAGTTGTTTATGTGCCTGGATTCGGGTGGAATTTGCGGAACCATTTTTCTGCTTAAAATACAAATCAATATATTTATTCCCGTAAGTACACTGGTCCTTCAAATTTGAAGGATTTTATTTTAAAATGATCATTCATAATAATTTTCAAAAATTCATTAGATTCTTTCGTAAGACTTTGCACCAGGACCTTATCACTAAACTTCATTAGACTCCTGCCATTAAATATAAATATTAAGGTTGTTACATCTCATAATATAATTTAGAAATATTTGATTTTCGAACACCAATTAAATAAGATCCCTGTACTAAACTTAACTGAAGCATTTATACAATTTATTATAAAACAATAATTCAATGACGTTTTAAAACAAAATATTACAGCACCTTAACACCCAGTGTTATGGTAATTCAGTATAATCTCGATCTTACATCATCTCGTCCCGAACAGAGCTTCCGCGATTTTCACTATACTGCATACTAAAATGAGACGCGTCAGGAATTAAATTCAACATATTGTAAAATGAATGCAACATAATATTTACTTATTCTTTACATTCTTGTTATATTATTGACATAATATATCAAATGTATGCGCGGGTCCGTGTGAAATATTTAAGTTTACGCTATGGACAAATAAAATAAACAATGTAAGTGGTCATGGTAAGTTTTAAATGTAAAGTCGTTCTAAATAATAAATGCACGTTGGTATTTAGGCTCAGCATGACATGTAATAATAATTTAATAAATATTTTGGAACCTTGCGGGTTAAATATGTATAATAATGTAAAAAATAACATATTTCGGAAAGTATCATATGTTACTTATTGCATTTAATATATAATGCTGTTTGTGGTATATACTTATATTTAATTATAACACATTATTAATCTTTTCACTCTTAATATAAATTTCTATTTTCTTTCTTTCATGCCTAATTTTCCTGAAGAAGTAGGCAGAAAAGTGCTGCACACTCTGACGATTCATACGTTATTTTTTGTATCTCAGACCCTAGTCTGGTAGTAGTTCCTAACTACTACCAGGAATTATTAGTTAGAAGAACTCGATAATACCCGGGAATCGAACCCAGGATTTTCGATCAGCAGTCGCGCTTGTAACGCCTAAATCAGCGAGGCAGTTGTATGTACCTACATATTTGTATTTAACATCACTCCCATATTTCGTCGATATATTTTGCCTTCATTAAGCAATTCGTTATGATTTAACTAATTTCAAGTTCAATACGAGAACATTTTCTCCGTGTATTTCTATATGTATTACTTACCTACATAATATATATATATTTCAGTATGACAATGAACAAGGAAAAATTACGGATAAAACGGTGGTTTTATCTAAATTTAAATTTAATAGCATAATGTAATAAAATATTTTCTTGTATATTTTCTAATATACAAAGGGAATATTAACTTTTATATTAATGAAAAAGAAATTACGCTGTTGATTAACATTTTACAAACTCTTTTACCTTTAATAGTAATCTAAAATGATAAGTTCTTATACATCATTTAATACATTAATCAGTCGATTCATCAGTCACATTAAACAAGCGATTAGTGTTTAAATTAGCGACTAATTTGAAAATACTGAGTAAAATATTGAACTACAACGGTAGGTACAAATGAACAACTTGAAACAATAATTACAAGGGATACGGAAAGGCCCTAATTCCAAAAGAGGTCATTTTCCCCCGCGGGCATTACCTTTGTTGTAGAGGCGAGAGGGACGCAACGCTGACAAAACACCCTATTATATTTGATAAAGGAATAATGAAAAATTTATCCTCAAAAAAAAGTGTTCCTGCTTAGTGACAACTTACATGAGTTAAATTTTTACCGGACTTATTAGTAATTGGAGTTTTGTATTTATGTGTCTGTGAAATAAAACTCATAATTATTTTTATAAATCATAAATCAGAGTTTAGGGCTCTTTTTTTTAGGGTCTATTAACTGTAACAAATGTTTTTTTAACTATTTATTTGTTTTCATCGAAAAAGTTTGGGTCATTAAAACAATATTTAGAGAACTTTTTAACGTATAGCTGTTAAAATTACCTTTTATTTTCCTATATTACCTAGAATCTAAAATCGAACACTGGATTTACCTAACTTAGAACTCATGGGAATGTTAAATGTAACATAATTTCCCCATTGGCTGCAAAGATAACTGCCCTAGAACAAAAGGAAATATTCAAAAATGGAACACAGCGTCTTAAAGCCGTTCATTATAAACAAACAAATGTTGAGTAATGCAAGTCTATTACTGGCAGCACAGATAATAAATGACGTAAACAAAAAAGGAAAACATGAATATTCAAAAATGGAATGCTAATGATTGTCTATCTTCTGTTCGGGTGTTAATAGTACATTAATCACTTAACTTCACTATACCCTTTGAAGTAGTCTGAAGTAATGTTTACTTCAATGGAAAAGAGGGCAAAGCGCGATGTTCGGAATATATAGCCTTAATAAAAACATCTATGTGATGTTGCTTCCAAATTAGGTCGTATACTACGTGCTGCAGTCTATGTGAAGGAGCATTGTGTGTATGTTCGGTCTGTAAATATTTGCGTGACGATTTGCGCTAGAGAAACTTCTAACACGGATTCCCGGGATATTAGATTTTATATGAGCGACTTTAAAAGCTTATAAAACATTAAACTAAATAGAAAAAATATGTAACGACAAAATTTTACGTCTCAGCATTACCATAGAGAATAATATTGGTGTAATGAAAAAAAAATGTAAAGAAATTAACATAGATTTTGCGATTTTTTTAGCATTCTATATTATTATTATCACTGTGTTGGATCTGGTCAATGTGTAGAATATTATAAATGATCTAAATTAAAATATGCAGAAATAGAATTGTACAAATGATTAATGCCTTGAGCCATTTTGTCTCCTATTCTGATATTTTGAAATATATTAAATGTTTTGAGACAAAATGAAAATACAGGTTTAAGATTATTATATTACATTATCAAGCAAAGTCCCTTACAGGGTAGACAGGAGATGCTGAGGGTGGAATGCCATTTTTATAGACTTGACGTGTTTCTCTAGAATTATTAACATGATCAACCCTTTTATCGTTCCACAGAATCATGCTCAAGATTCTTTAAAATATTCAACCCTTTAATCTTATCACTATCATCTCTGAATGAGCAGGACTGAGGCCAATCCCAGTTAGGGCGAAGCTCTCCTCTCAGAATGTGAAGGATTGAGGCTAAGTACATCCAGTACGAGTCAGCAGATTTAACACCCGTTAGAGAAACTAATGGAAAATTCTAAAGTATAAAGTAGCCGGACATTGTTTTTCTTATAATAATAATAATATTTTGGGACAATTTTACCACGGCCATCAAATCTCAAAGTAATTATCAAGGGAACTTATGCCATGGTGACCAGACGGCTGATAAACTACATACATATACATATATGTTTAAATATATATTTATATAGATATTTTGACACCCCGGCACAAAACAAACACTTGTGCTCATCACACAAATATATTTTATTTAGGGTGGGAATCGAACCCACGACTCCAGGCGGAAAGTTAGGCTCACTAACCATTGCACCAACGGACCAATGTTTCCTCTCTCTCCCTCTCCTCCCTCTTTCCCCCTCCTCTTGTGTAGATGAAAGTATAATAATTATGGTAATTAGTAAAAATCTTCGAAACATGCGCATTTGTATCAAGTGAGTGATGGATATCAACGAAGCGCGTCAGATCTGTGAGGATACAGATATTTACCACCCGGTGCCCTCTGCCTACCCTATAAAATAACTGGTGCGATGATATAATAATAGTAAGTATACCATTTTTTATATGCGAATTTACTAACTAATTCATACATATAGGAGTTGTACAGGATTTATATATGCGTTAGGTACTACTTTATTTTCACATTTGTGTGAATCAAATATTCATCATTCCGCTGATAGAAATGTAAACTTAGATTACCATTAGCAAGCGATCAATCAGTATTTGAGGAGTCGAGTATTTTTAGAACATCTGATAAACATTTCACTAATCTTCTCAATCTTCAATAGGGTAGCAATACTTCATCAATGAAATCTTCGGTCGGTAGCGGAAATAAAATGGAAATATAGGTTACCTACGTTGTAAAATTAGTTTTTACGTAACTGTTGGAATAAAATTGGCACAGTCGAGAACAGTCGGGGGAGATGACTAGTTTAGAAGCAATAAACGTTGGCCGGCAATTGATATCTTGTTACTGTTATTGCTAGAGTTGTGCAGTTACAATAATTTCTGTATACATATATGCCATGGGATATACACATACAAACGTGTGAGTACCTATTACACTCCTTTATATTTCCCTTCAAGGGAATACTGTCGTGATATTATAACTATCTATTTATCGCTATAATATAGTTATTATAAGACCCCACCAAGTCCTTTACAAGGTAGGCAGAGAGCATCGAGTGCGAACCTTTGCGAACCTTCCAAACCTGAAGCTCTCTTTTTACATCTCTCATTTCTCTTCATATATTTACATAATTTCTTCTCTATTTAGGGAGCGCCCATTAATTAAGTGAGGCCTTTAACGGGGGAGGGGGTCAAGTCGAATCACATCTAATTTTACTTTGGGGCGAAGGGGGGCGGGTGTTTAGTCAAATATCACGTAATTTTTCTTTGCAAGGAAATGAGTAAAATTGCTAGAAAATAGTATTTAATATTATGTAGCCATTTAAGTAATTTATTGTTTTCTTTTCTCCGTAATTCTAGTCGACTTACCCAAGGAATTTTTTTTTTCTCTTTAGAATAAATCCGATACATTTACAAAATACATGCATTTTGAAAAATGGGGGAGTCAAAAGTCTTCACAACTGGCGTGCATTTATGTCGACTTTAATATTTTTGTCAGTCAATATTTTAGGTATTAGTAAGTATTTTAAACGTTACGGAAATAGGCTGTTAGGGAAGCAGCATGTACTCGTACTTCTAAAGAGAAGAGAAGAGTGTACGTACTTGGAACAACACACGCGGCCACCTGATCCCAAACTTTGCAGAGTTTGTGTTACTACAGTGCTGATGAACTTCGTACATAAATTTCTAAACGAGGGAGCTTACACTCAGAAAGCGAACATCTACTCATGTACGTTTAGAATAAAATCCACGATCTCGGAGCAACCGCTAGATTCTGAAACCAATATCTCAAGGGGATCCTCACTTGAGTAGCCCGTTGGTATATATATAGTTATATATATAGGCATATGTATGTATCTACAGGTACGTCAGAAGTTCTATTGATAGAAAGCTTATTTAATATTGAGCCTATCTTGTTTGATACCCCAGACGTATTAATTCTTGACCGTTAAATTGATACCGCTTGCAAAGGAGACTTACTACGTAAATACAATATAATATATGAACTAAATACATACATGCATTTGTATAAGTACATATATCTATTTATGTTTAAGTAAGATTTCTTTTAGATATGTACCCAGGACCTCAGAGCGCAGAGTTGTATTCTAAATCACTGGGCTATCAACGCTCACAATAATAATTTAAACAGATATTTCAGCTTCATATACGAATATCACCATGTCGCATACAATATTCGAGACTGAATAAATTAATTTTAAAGCGATTTTACCGATCCAACGTCACTCCATTACCGTATTTGCATGCAAGCATGTGCAAAATGAATGAATGATCGAACGGTTCCACTCGTGAACTGTTTGATCTGATATTTCAGTCACACCGTAAAAGCCTTTGAATAAAGAGGAAAATTTGAGTTATGGAAACCCTTTTATACATTACTATGTACTATGGGTTTCGTGAGTATTACGAGTACGTACTTGGAAATATAAATCTGATGGGGGAATCAGAACTGTCTGAAGCAGGTGTGCGTATATGATGAGAGTAATGAATGTCAAAGATTTTGCCATTCGCTGTTCTCTGTTTTCCTCACAAAGGAGCTGGTGTGGGAAAATTCATGGTAATAGTAATAACAATAATACGTAATTGATTTGTGTGTACTTTATATGTGTTTTCAAAATAATCCGACTAGTTTCGGACCTATTTGAGCTTCTCTTTCAGAAGACTTTTCTAGCCCACTTACGTAATAAAAAAGCAGAAGAAAATTGCTGTTTCATTGTTTTGCGGATTGCTGTCTGCTCGTTTTGTACTCTCTGCGGCATTAAAATTAATCGTCTTCAGTTCAGATACTGATGTTTCATTATATATGTCGCAGCTTTCTGTGTCATAAACTTTATTAATTCACCAGAGTTATTACAGCCTTTTTTACAACTTGCTGTTATATTCAGAGAAGTGAGAAACATTTATTGATAAACCTGTTGGTCCAGTGGTTAACTTTAACTGTCGAGCCGGGTGTTGCGGCTTCTATTTCCACCCAGGATAAGTATTTGGGTGTTGAGTATGAATATGTGTTGTGTCTGGATATAGAATTGACTATATAAGTACATATTTAGAAACCGGCCTTGGGACAATGTGATCCTGTCTAGTCTTTTCCGATATAACGTGTCGCTATTTACTACACTATACTAAACTGATTTAGTTTCAAGTAGCGCCCATATAAATTTTCGTAAAAATAAGCTCCTTATAAGTCGCTTTAAAAGTAGTTTCACTTCAATAATCGTGGCACAAGTTTTGTATTTGACACCATTTTGGTTAAGAGGTCAAAGAGGCGTATCTTCTACGTATTACTTGTATGTATTTGTGCTAGATTGTCAATATAATATGTTGAAAGATTGCCACTTGAAGAGCTTCTTGATAGATAGCTGGAGGCGAAACTTGTTTGTGTAGTTCCCGGCGGGGAAACAACGAATTAATCTCAGTTATCTCGGCGCGGACGTCGGCTATAAAAGTCATTACTCAGATCTCTTAGGGCGATCGCACATGATCGACTACTACTATTATTATTCTGTATTTTTTTAAATTATATAATGTATCGGCTTAACTCACGTACATTTTTAGCATAAACCCGACTAGTTTCAGACCTGTACGAGGTCCTTCGTTATGAGCTTCCGCCGTTTGCAGCGAGGTCGCGGCGGAGACTTGTTTTTTTTAATAATCACTAAAATACGTTAAGGTTATTACTATTATAAATACTTTTTTTGCAGGCTTCTTTTACATAAATAGGTGCTCACATACTGTTTGTGTATGATACAAAAACGTGATTCTTAATGTTATTGTTGTTACCATTATCTTCGGATGAGTAGGTTTACTTGCAATTTTTATTTACGTTTTGATATCAGCTGATATTTGCTTATCTTAAAACCACACGTAATGAAAAAGTGCAAGGCTGTTTCCCGCCGGCTTTTTTCTCTCGGCGTCTAACCGCTCGAGGGGCGCTTGAAGTCGATGGATGATAACTATAACAATGTACGACGTCCATACGTGAATATTCTTGCTCACATGTGATACCCAAGGGCTTAGTGTGTTTTTCGGTAATATTTTTATAACAGATTTAGAACTTGACAGGCCTCGTTGGCCGAGACGTTGCAAAGCGCAACTTCTGATCCAGAGTCCTTGGGTTTCAAACCCGGATCTTGTACTAATGGATTTTTTAACTTAGATTTTTTAGTAGCAATTACTAGTACCTACTGGTTTAGAATCTGAATCTTTGCACGGTGTATGACATTAGACTCACCACCAATTACATGGGACGAAAAACGTAACAGATAAAATGTGGGAGTGTACTACACACCTCTGTCTATCCCTTCGTAGATTACAGGCGTGATGGTACGCTATAAAGGACTTACCTAATCTAAGATTATTTCTATGTTAAATTTAAACTAGCCTGCAGTTTAGCCGGCTAAAGACGAAAATCGATCATCAATCAAATATCAATCAATGAATTTATTAATCAGTCAATCCGGTTTAATTGGAATTAAGTTTACATAAACACATTAAACATACTCTAATTCTAATTAACACATCAGTGTTTTGAAATGTTGAAATTTTAACATTTCATACATTTGGCTTTATGTTTGAAATGTGATGATGTTGGTACATACATAGATATGTGTGTCTGGAGATTAAAAATTTGTATAGAAATAGAGATAAATTTGTATAAAAATCTAACTGGTTGCTACCTTTGACTGTGTTTATGGTGACACCAACATAATTTCCGTAGCATATTTCTGTTTCACATTTAGTCTAGCAAACAGGCCAGAATACCGATTAGTATTGCCGGCGATTCTATCATCCCCGTATTCCGCATTCCTTACTAGGACTGATTCGAGAGAAAAGGGTATTAAGTTGGCAATGTCCTTTTTCACGAATTCGTGAAGTTCGACAAAATCTTTTCAGCAGTTTTGAATTAATACGGAGACTTTACGTTTCAAATTCATACTTTTTCAACTGTTACTCTATTCTCTCATACTCTTTTTACCGTTCACCCATGCACATCCTTCTATTATCCACTCTCTCCCCGTACTTGTGACCAGAACTGCAAGGACTTAAGTCTAATTGTAAAAGTCTTTTAATAAAAGCTCAACATCTTTCGTCAAAGAAAACAAGACTAGGTACATATATAACGCATAATTGGAATCACGAACACTTTTATTGAAGTCATTTGGCAACTCGTCACTCATGAGTACCCGACCGACGTACCCGAAACTACTAGCCGCTCATGAGCGTAGCGCAGCGTAGCTCTACACGAGGCTACGAACGAGCTATCCAACGCTGTCATTGCGATGTAAACAAGAAACGAGCATACTGAATGAATGCTATTAGTCCATCACAGACCATTAAGCGATGGCGTGACGTCATCGTTCTCCATACAGGTCAACGACATTATCTGGAATATTCCATCGCAATGATTATATATTGCTCGCAGTATTTGTTTGAAGTTTTATAATTTTTATTAATATTAGTTTACGATATAGCGAGCAGTATTAGCCAGTAGTTAGTGAAGTCCATTGTCATCCCTACATGGTATAAAGTAAGATTGAATTATCATCTTGAATGGAATTTCATATCTGCCCCCATTCCATGGTGGGAGGTATAACATAACTGACGAGTTGTGGGAGTGCCATACACACTTATGACTACCAATTCTTTGAAATACTGCTACGAGTATGATATTATCTTGTGTTATATTGGAAGCAGTCGATCGAACGCGCTGTATGGTAACGACGTCACAGCGCGCGTGCTCATCAAATCGTACTTAAAGTGTATCTGCGACTGTATAATGATGAAGGGGTTGATGAGAACTGCGCGCAGTAGTACTGCGTAATGAGTTTTGTATTTTGTCCTCATATTTACGTGTGATATTTTAACTGAGCGAGCACTGAGCGCAGTGATACTTCATAATGAGTTTTCAGCTTCGTCGTTACGACGTTAAATGACATATTACAAGGAGGTATCTCTTCTTACATTTATTCTCATTTTGTAACATTATTTTTTTCTACGTTTGTTACTGTATTATAATTTCTTCTAAGCGAATCGCGCCTGGAACATGACATTATCAGCAATAAGATTTTCTAATCTTGTATATCTTGTGATTCAAGTTATCTTTTGTGACATCTCTATATTATTTACGGTTTTTGGGTTTATCTATTTCTTATCGGCTTACAAATGAAGAGTATAAAATCATAAATGAATGATTAGAATTGTTTGGGTTATTCGAAATTTGGACTTAGGTTAGCAATCTTGCCTAATCAATTTCATTTTCAATAAATCGCATAAACACTAATACACAATATTAAAGAAATAAAGTGTATAAAATGTTTTATATGTAATCGTAGGGCAAAGATACACATACTTTGCCTCAGAGGGCTTCAGCACTTAGCTAATGAAACAGAAAACTTTTCAAGGAATAATTATAACTAGTGGCCAACTCAAAGTTGAAATTCGACCACAATTAAAAGTTTAAACGTTACATAGGAAGTTATATCTATATACATATTATATCTTTATCATTATTTTGACGACAATTTATATTTTTATCTTGACATTTTGGCATTTATAATTACTACATTTATATTATTTCGGAATTGTTTGATATTGCATGTTGATACCAGCCAAATATGATTATACTTTCAAATTGATAAAATCTTTGTACCTAATGACCGTGTTTGAAGCAATATATCATTTTTATTATTATAATTTCCTACTCTGCGGTACTGCTTCACCATAGACTGCTATAATTATATTTTACGTTGGTTGTACAATCATAAGCAATGCTTTCGACCCTTTTATCATTCCACTGTTGGAATATGGGTCTCCTCTCATAATGAGATGGTCAAGGGTACAGTCTGCCACGCGGGCCAAGTGCTGATAACATCATATCCATAGCCTATAATCCCCGAAGGAGTAAGAGGCTGAATTCTTAACCACTAGGCTGTCACATACTGTCTTCATACCCATATTATATTATCAAAGCAATGATTTTTTATTTTACTTGTTTTAATATAATCTTAAAACCTTAAGTATCTATTTAAATTTTACTTTTCTGCATACCTGTACGGAAACTGCACCGAAACTCACACTCTATGTGCGAAATATTTTCAAAATGGGATACAAACAATTATCTTCACATCGTACAGTTGTTATATCGTAACGCCAGATCCATTAAGGAGTTGGTAGAAAGCGACATATACTTAAAAATAATACGTATGTAGTTTATCAGCCGTCTCGTTGTTATGGCAACCAGGCTCCGTCTCGATTGGGACCAGTTGGCCGTGTGATGGCCGAGATAATATTTATTGTTCATATTAATATTCATTACCTCCCCATGTTTCTCACTCGTTCCGTTGATATGAAGGTCGTTAAGATTTTATGACACGCACATTGAAATATTCGGCTACATTCCTAGTATTTAGTATGGCAATATAACATATATGTGTAGTGTTTTGATTTTTATTTATGTATCATAAACGGCCATGCTGCCCCATGTAATATTGTGAGCAGGCATTATGAGTTAATTTTCAATTTGTTTTTTGTGTTGTATATTCTAACTCATGCTAACATTAGAATAAATCAAGGACAAGTTCCTGAAGTCCTACAATCTGTCCCACTGGCAGCGAAGACTAGTTTAACTGACAGTAATAACAGTCCTATTCTGGTCATGTCTAGTCATATTGGTATTGAATGAAATCAAAAATAAATGTCATTTAATTAAATAAATTACCGATTTAGAACTACAATGATTATAATTAATTATAAGATTATATTACGTAACGGCAATCAAATACAATTAATACATGAAGTTAAAATATGTATGTTAATAAATAAATTCTTCAGGACAGTAGGTTTCTACTTAGCTTTTTCAAACAGTAATATCTTTACAATCTGTCCAAAGCAGATCTACAAATGGTACGTAATAAACTATAATAGGGTTGTCAATTTAAAAAAAATTTAAAATAATACTTTTTACTTTACGTCTGTATCTTCGCGAAAGGGTAGGCAGAAGACTGTAGGACAGGCCCACGATTCACCTGTTATATTCTGTGTCCTATCTTGAAAAAATGAGTGAGCCTGTTCTCTTATGTGGGCACTAATCCAGACACAGAGCTACTACTAGGAAATCTAAGTTAGAACAAGCATACAGTAACCGACCGCGGGATCGAACACAGAAACTTTCGATTTGCAGTTTATGCAGCGTACTATCTACTAGATTAACAAGTCAGTTAAATATTATGTATAATAATAAATATGTTAATGTTTGCGTGAGAGCACAATATTGGTTACTTATGACATTCTGGGAAGTTAATTCAAGGGCGAGAAATATCCATATTGCATGTAAATGTTGCTTAGGAATTCTACTTAAGATGCCTTGGATGTTTAAATATTAACATCATCACAACTTCATCCTTTTGGGCTCTTTTCACCACACTGTTCACCACGCTGGTCACTTGTGGGTGGGCAGAGTTTACATGCCTTAGAGAATATTGTGAAGAATTTAGAGACGTGCAGGTTTCCTTATAATGTTTTTCTTCTCAGTTCAGTCAATGTTTCTAAATCTCCAAAAATGGAAGTAGTGGAAGTAACAAGTGGAAATATACGTCTCTGATAATCGAACATTAGAACCTTGAAGTAGAGTGAACACTGAAAACTATTGGGCATATCAGTGTTGTTGTGGGTGATGTATATATATACATATACGTATGTATATGTATACAGTGTGTATATATTAAACCTCAAACTTTTGCGTAAACGACTTTACTTACGTGTTATTTGTGTTAAGTCCACAGACTTGGGTTATTTGAGGATCTCCGCGAGTTCTGCCAGTCGCAGCAAGGTCACGGCCCCAGTGCTATTAGTTGGACTGTCCAAAAAATATATAAACTGCCCAATATCCTATTTAGTACATACCTATACATTCCTGTTCATACACTGTTACATGCATTTTTATAACGTGTAACTCTGCCAGTCAGTAAAACTGTCTGCGCCAGGGGTCCAGGATTCAATTTCATTCGCACCCTGAAAAAATATTTATGATTTATGTGATTACATGATTAAAATATTTTCTAAGGTGTGTGAAGTCTGCCAACCCGCACTTGGCCAGCGTGGCAGACTATGGCCTTAACCCTC
>DWDT01000569.1:0-20068 GCA_018245595.1 Microceris scylla
TATGTGACGTCGGTTCGCTCGATGCAGGATGCGCTTGCATTCTGACCGCCGAAGGAACTCTCCGGTTTTAGCCACCCTCGGACCGAATACGGAAGCCTGTTTAGCTGCGACCGGCGACGCGGTCGCTTTTTAAAATAACTTTCCTGTTTCAGCTTAGATGAGTGAAATAAAGACAAAAATAAATACTTAGACGATTTTATCCGCACACCACTGTTCGAGCCGAGTCCTTGTTAGGCATCGCTCGGCCTTTGAAGATGATTTTTAGTAGAGAAGATCAAACGTTAGTCTCCATAAATACAATGCCGTTTTATTTTCATGTAAGGATTTCTTTCTGTGGATTCATTCTCTTGGAAACGTAATAGGAATTTTGTGTGATAATTACGACTGCCTATCGTAACTACAATGTAATTTATGTTTTTTTCTAACACAAAGACATCGTATTATATTCAGTCTTCAAGTATACCACAATATTGCTGTGTATATACATATATATATTCTTATGCAACTGAATGCAGCTGGTCCAATCCGTATGCAATAAGAAACGCGCTATGTAAGAACAAGTGATATTTACATTTAAATACGAGTGTATCGGTCCACGACTCGCTCTAACAAAGCTCAGACATAAACAGTCAGTCAGAGCAAAACGGTCATCAATTGTGAGGCCTTTACTGTTCGAATAGTAATTTCAAAGTTGTGTTACGCGAATTGTTTTATTGATACGTGCGCTGGTCTTTACGGTTCTGCAGATTTACAGGATTTTACTAAAGATCTCAAAAAGTGCTTACAGTACCTATTTAATAGATTATACGAAGTAATTTTTGCGAAGAAACTTTACTGAGAAAAAATGAGTAACTATTGATTTTATATCAGTTCAAATTGAGTCTTTTAGTTCATAGTTTTAGTGTAGTTTTAGACTCGTCTATTGCCAAGTCTAAGATAACGTCAGTTATGTATTTTATATTTTAATTTTTCAGCAAAGTATAATTTATTACCACTCTGTTCATTTGGTTTTAATACAATACAAAAGTGAATAAAATGTATTAGTCGTCGCGCGAATTATTTGTAAGTAAATTTCTTCCATATCCTCCATTTATTTTTCTATTGCATTGTACGAGTATGTCGCCTCTTTTGGCCGTGCGTGGGCAAGTCGCTTAATGAAAGTGTGCACGGATGCGACTATCCGTGTATATCCGACGAATTTCATTTCAACTCTGCCCAACATCCTCCATCGACATGGTCTCACGGTACAGATTAGCGAGAGATAAGGAACGGTGCGTGATGTTATCGACTCGACAAGGTGAATTCCGATCCAAAGCAACCGCCGCGGCGCGTCCCCCAAAACGACCCACAAACGCAAATGGGAAACCTTTGTGCTGGGGATAGCGCAAAAATTTATCTCACTTACCACATCGATGATATCGCACTTGCGGTTGACACTAAATGTGCATTAAAATGTGTATGTGTATGTATGTGTGTGTGAATGAAACTTTTGGTGAAAATCCATGTAGCTATATATACGTACAAAAAAACGTAAAATTATATCGAACCCTTTTAGGAATATATTTAAATTTTACTTTCAAACAAGAATTTATGATATAAAAATGTATTTAGTACATATAAGTTGTTGATACGCAAACTGTTACATTATTAAAACAGGCAGTAAGTCTTTTAATCACACGTTCATCTTTACATGGCTTCATATAGACATAGTACGTATACTCGGCAAAAGATGGCGTTAGGTGCGCGACAAGATACAGAATCTAATTTTAGCGTCCACTCGAAATGCCACTTTGGTGTTACGGTTGTACATTGGTGCGCCTACGCAGCTGTTGAAGGTTCGAATCCCGTTGAACTTTGTTAATAGAAAAACATATTTAACCGTTCTAATATTCCCATTATATTCTGGTGCCGACGAGATGTTTTCACGGTGCCTTGCATGATGGGATAGATCGACCGGTGTAGCAACAAGTGGGCAAATCCAACGTGATGCCTGCTTCTGTTAAGCCTCGTACACTTTTTTTGAAATATTGATGTATTTTGTGCACAATTAAAACAAGATCAAAGTTAATTTAAAATGTTTAAAAATTTATAACGGAGTTGTTAAAAAAAAATTGAACCCCTTTATATTAACTATCACTTACTCTCCATATTGTACAATGCTATTAAAATGTTTTAAAATTTAATTGGGTAAAGATTTTTTATACGTAGAATAAAGAGGCAAAATTATGTTAAAATGTTGCCGTATAAATTCCAAAATTTCCCATTCCCTCGCGAAGTTTCAGAAACTTTGTAACTAGGGCACTAATGGACGGTGCATTTATAAGTCGTTAGCAAATTAAATTCAAGTCGCAAAGTCCTTGCAAGCCTTATTCAATTACAGCTCCGTTAAAAAATAAGTGAGTTGCACCATTTAATTTATTTTTTTTTCATTCGTCTTCGATCTGTCAGGAAATTTTGCAAATAATTATTAATAAAATGATTTTGCATTAAGCAACGTTTTTACTGTCACCAATCAATTATATATGTACATACATATTCATAGCTATATTTTGTAGACAAGTATAAATTTAAGAAATGAAAAAAATAAGAGGTATATTTTGCAATTCGACTACAGTTTTTTTTAAATTATAAGCGTTTAAATCACCGTGGATCGCTTATCTACCTACTCATCACAGTAAACGTATGGCGCCACTGTATTTCCAAATTTACTGATGTACTTAAATGACTCAATATCCACTCAAAAAATATATAATTATAGAATGTAATTTGAAAAATTGTTAAGTACAGCTTTTTTTAAATTACACGTCATTAAAGTCAATTAAAAGTAACAATTTGCAGACTCACATTGTGAATAAACGTCTTTTGATCATGATAAGCGACATATTGCATTTTTTTTAACTGTCCTTATTTTCAACTTATTCATATTAATCCTAAGACGATGTAACTCATAAAACAGCACAATTAATATTAACAGTATATACAAGATATCATTGTAACGAAGTTTATTGTAAGTTTCAAGCAAGCTAAAAGCTCATGTCCTAAATGCTGTGTGCAGTGGCGTCTGTAGGTACTGCGTTGCGCAATTCCCTAGCCGTAATCGGTGCAACGGCCTTTGTGATGTCGTGGTAATGACTGATAATGGCATGTTGTTTTCACTTACACACTTACGCACTCGCCAGTGCGTTACGCACCGTTTTCGAGATAATTTGTTGATTGCTGGAAGAAATTACGCTTGTCAGGTTCCTTCGAAGCTGTAATGTTGGTGCCCGTTTTGTTTTCACCCGATAATTCTTTAAACACATAATGAAGAGTGTATTTAATACAATCGATGGTATTATTAGTGTTTTTATAAGAAATTGTATGTATAAAGTCATATCATATGAAGAATTTTAAGCGTAAGAAGTTTAACATTGTTTATTGGTTCAATGCATTATGCAAATTATATAAATAATGTAGTGAATCATATATAATCGATGTACAACAGACGCTGACGTGTTGAGATTGAAACACTACTTGTGATGTTTGTAGTAGATTTAATAGGTATACACATACAAATAAATAACTATATACTTAGGAGAATAAAACGCAAATTAAACGTCAAATCAAAACCGGAGTATATTTCTATTTTAGAACGACATTGATCAATCTCAATGATATATTTGTAATATCGATCCCAATATTGACCATTGTGCTGTTAATCTATGGGCTGGCTTATCTCGAGGCCTCGTAACAAATATATTGTAATGGTCGCAATGAAATTTATTTACCAGCGCTGAACAGTGATCTTTGAACTCTGTCTCAATTCTACATTGAACAGCGTAAGACAATTAACATTGTAAACTGCGAAAGATATAATACAAACCACTTGTAAACAAACGATTTAATAACAAACAATATATACATAGCATAAAGACTCCGTTTTTCTCCTTCAGCTTAAACATACAAGCGTGAAGTCATCAACTTCGCAGCTTCAATACCTATTGCTAATAAGAATACATCACATTTTTTTACGCTGTATTTAAATCATCTGATAATTTTAAAGAACGGTTCTGATGGTGCTGTCCGGCAAGAACTGTTGTGGTAAAAACATAGAAAGTGTCGTGATTACATCGGCGATAATCAAAAGAAGAACTGACCGCGTTGCTTAACTGTTATAAGTAGCTTGCAATCCGCAACCATGTCAGGGTCACAAGCGCTACGAAATAACAACATTTGCGGTAAATCGTATCACAATTAAATTATTCTTTTGTACTCTAGAGTACATCTATTATTGTTCGCTTGTGAATTGGAAACCATACGATCAAACGATCTGTTAAGATTTTAGGTATTAGATAATTGCTAATATCGCATGGACGCTTCATCACAATATGGAGTAAAAAATTGTCAAGTTTTGCTTTACTTGTAAGTACATGTAATGAAGCGTACATAAGACCCATTTAACTTAAATAGGCCTTATTACTGTGTTGACTTATGTGATTTAAAACATTAATAAACCTGCATGTTCGCTCGGTGGTAAAACTTGCATTCCCCGCAAGAGAAGCCAAATTCTTTAAATGTTATCGATTTTTTTACTTTAAATTAAATTCTCAGTTCTCTGCATTGAAAATTTCTTCACATACCATTTACATTTGAAACATGTATGCAAGTATTTATCGCCATATTAAATATCGTAGCTCGTAATTCACCGGCGCTTAAAGCAATCCAGTATTAACTTATCGTCCAGATTGATTGTCGGCTGTATCGCCGCGCGTTGCGCTTTCGTAAGCGCTGATATCGAGATAAACATTAATTACATTATCACATGTACATACACACTCGTACAAGTTCATACTCAACAAGAATGACATTCAAAAAAGCGTCTTAATCGCCAATGAATAGGTGAGTCCGGATCTCTTTGAAGCAACGGTGCGAAAGTGATTTATATAATTGGACCCTACAAGTGAAAGCGCAATCGCTAAGTAGAATGCTACATGTCGTTTCAATAGCGCCCGCATGATTTATTTAAGCACACACAAACTCACACACAAGCACACTAATAAATTATTACAATGTATAAAATACTAAGAACCGTTTTTTATCGAGTAGTTTTTATGTCGATTGACTTGGTCTTTTGTTGTTCGTATATAAGTTTAATATACGTTAATTGCATCTAATTAAACATTCAACAATGCAGTCTATTAACATAATGCGGTAATATGTATGGTATTTTAATCGAGAATGTGGCGCCATGTCATGTAATTGTAGCGTTGTATGTCGTAAAGTGACTTGATATGGCCTTTATCATAGCTTTTAAAGGTATAGATAGCCCTTAATGTAGATTTTTTTCTTTGATAGACAATAATTGGTGATAGAATGCAATAACCATGAACTAATTAAGTCTAATTATTAAGTTTTCGGGTAAAGGTAAATTAATTTCTTTTCTGTAGGTAAGATTTTTTACAAATAAGGCAATAAATGCACTTTCGTTTGAATGACTGGAATAGGTGTTTTTCAAAGTACATATTTACGTTCCTATTAGTCTAGATACAAATTAGGTTTTTACTTTCTTCAAAAACAATACTCACATAATAAATGTTATTAATTATTACAGTTTGTTGCAAAGATAGTAAGGATTATATTTGGCCCGTGACATGTAGTGACAGGCCAGTGTTGATCAAAAAAACTTTAAACCCGTCTAAATAAACTCTGTGGGACTTTATCGCTATAAGTACGCGAACATGTATGCTATACATAGCGAATCATTTTGTTCAATTACGCATTAGCGACGTGAAAAACTGTCAGTTCTATGATAGCATTGCATTTATCCATTATAAAAAAATAATTAAATTTTAAAGTAAGCTTTTTAAATTATCGTGACATCAATCGACCTAAGTGAGTCTAGCCAGTGTCATACTTTATTTGTTACGTTTACTATCATTTACTAACATTCTTTTATTGGACAATAACATGTGAAAGTTAATAATGACTATTTTGGTTTCTATTAGTTCTAGAGTCCTGTCCTGTCTCCATTTGGTCAGTCGCCGTTGATAAGAGACTCCGGGTAAGGCGGTATGTGGAAGGCTCCGGGTAAGGCCTTCGTTCGGTTCTAGGAATGTGAAAATGTTTGCCACTTTCCGGTCAACGCGCTATTTTAACGATTAGTCACCGAAGAATGTGTTTTGTTATCGCCTGCATTCACGCGCGCCTACGGTCAAGACTTTAGCTATAAAAGACCTGCGAAAGGGTTGGCTGGCGAGCTTTGCCGATAACGTAAAGGTGCCTTTTATCAATACATCGCAATTAACAATGTAGGTAGTATCCAACTGAATAAGCTAGCTTTGCTCTAGGTAGGTAGGTTCACGTGAGAATGTGGATATCTTCTGCGGGTGAACGTTTCGTACATTCATTTCCTTATGGATAATTTGCCAAATAGTATCAATAGCGACAGAGACGTTTCTTAGTAACGGATTATGTACATCCATTCTTGTTACTACCGCGGTAACAGTATCTGTGCAATATATTATTGAGTATCAGTTAACACTTTTCCATAAATATTTCACAAAATGCATAAAATTGAGACTTTCTGAAGTCCACTATGGTTTAAATCGCTTCCATTCAGTCGGTTTAATAGAAATCGTTACAGCCAATTACCTACATATAATTTATATGTACCGGAACCGACCATTTAATGGCATTAGATAAGGCAAAAAGTAGTAATTCTGAAATTTGCTCGTAGTTATATTATTAGCAATTCGTTTAAAGAATTTATGGGAAACATAGCGAGATACTAAGTTATTATTGAATAATGTCAGTTTGTCGGGAAACGCCAGTAAACTTGTTGCTCACGGCGGTACGTTTGAGATTTACTAACCTCGCCGGCGCTCAGTTCATATTTTAACTTCGTTCAATAGCCAGCCAATATCTTAATTTGCTCTATACCTGGAAACATCCAATTTCTTCGAATGTAAATTTATTATTTATTTATTCATTACACATTTGTCGAAATGAATATTAATGAGGCACCGCAAATAGAATCTCGCAATGGGTAAGTTGCGGACTTCATAAATCTGTTTTATTATCATCCAAGCACAAACGTTAAATAGTCCCGAGAAACTCATACTCACCGACACTTTAATCAAAGTGACTGGTTATAAAACAAGGGGAATTTATTGATTTCAAACCAGCTGTGCATGTTGGGCTCACGTTATTATCATTGTTACAAGCGTAATAGTATTTCAATTGGATAATAATAATGATGTCGTTGATTGAGTGGCGCTTTGCGGCAAGTGATTCAAGATAGTATGCAAATCATACTTCATCATTTAATCCAAAGGGTCCATTGCGTTAGGTCCCGTTACATGTTATGATACTCAAACGGAAAGGTCCAAACGTAATGCTACTTTTTATTTTCTTCATTACCTTTCAGCTATAAGGTTATAAATGTGAAACCTAAGAATAAATTCAGTTACACCGTAAAACCTTTTAATTAAATAAATAAATTTCTAATGCTAAAATAGCATCATTGGTCAAGTTTTGACCATTTCGTTACACTAATTTTCTATGTGTATTAATAATCCACCGATATAATATTAATGTTATTATTATTCATAAGGGAATTACTTTTTTAACCTGTTAAAAGCTCAGACTTACGTCTCTTATTCTGTTGCCAAGTACATGACTTAGACATGCTTTAAATCAATTTATATGTAGATCTTTATTCATATTATTGTCATTATTTACAACAGTTGATTGTGTATCGGATAATTGGGTAGTTTTGTTGATTTTATTGGCGCCGTTTTGGGTTGCTTTGTTATAACTTTGCTTATGTGTGCTTTATGCCTATGTTGGCTTTGATTTATATGCCTACTCTACTACTGTTACTTAGCTTGACTGCCTTCTTGAATTCGACGTATCTGGAACGCTACGAATTTAACAAGCAGATACGGATTAATGGCCAACTCCATTTTGAGCCACTATTCAAACCGCAGAGGGCTCGAATATGTTTTCTGTAGCCATTTATGGTCAATTTATCATGAACATAATAAATGTCAATGATAAATAATTTGAATTATCATTCTTTTTTTATATATCAGACATTTTATCAAATCACTTACCCGTCCAAATCCAATCACGTGTCCTATTCTGTATTGTCTATCGCGATAAGCATATCCATTAGTTGATCAATCATTTTTGATTTTCCCTCGTTAGCGCTGCTCAGCTTTCACTGTAACGATCTATTGACATTTGATCGTAAGAGATAATATCGTTTTATCAGGTCTTCCATTAGTCTACACTACTCGGAATAAATGAACGGAAAATTATTTCCTATACGATCATAGCGAAATCTCGTCGTTGTCCTTATAATAAAATTAAATAAAAACTCTAAAGCATCATGCAGACTATCCATTCGCTGGTCTCGTGATAGCTAATAAAAAGTGTTCACTTGTATCATTATGTATCAGCCACGCGCTGTGTGTTGGCGCCGCATATTTGTAAATTAATAAAGTCCACCGACATAAAGAATGTCGTCGGGATCAAAGCCCACGCTCGATTCAGCTGACGCTTATAGATGGCGCTGTATCTGACAGCATCTGTCACTTGGCTGTATGTAATATAGGGTTTAACTTGTTAAGCACAGAGTTCAGATTCACATGGACATTGCATTGTGGTCGCATGGGCGAAGATCGTTATAATATCGGTAATTGGGCCCTAATCGTGTACAATTAACAAATACACCATTCCAAGCTGGACATGCCACGTGCTGCTGTAAGCCTTTATTACCTAGAATTATTGTAATAACTATTAGTTACTAGTGTCGAATTTATAACGGTATTAATAATTATTTTATTTTAATTACGAACATAAATTATTTTTATTATTTGCAAATAATGTAATCGTAAAAGCGGTCTGTTGGCAGACACGACTCTGTGCTGTAAAATGAGAGAAATAGCGTCTTAGTAGCGAGAGGTATCGAGAAGACATAAAACTGAATATGTGTGCCTACTCTACCTAATTACTGTACTTTACATTATATTGCAACTACCGGTGATTAAATCAACGTAGGTAATTGAAGAAGTTTCAGTAATAATAATTAATGTCTAATGTTAACGGTCTTTAAATTAATCAAACTAACTGAAAAAACAAACAACAATTTCACAAGCACACTTTTTTACTTTCTTAACGAACACATTATGTGACAGAGACCCTGTACAGCTCGTTTGAATAACCTCGGATAAATCAGTCGCTGATCAAAAGCGTATAAAACACTTTGTTATAAAAAGCAACGCCCACAAGAAAAAAAAAACCGAATTTTGACACGTTCCTAACAAATTACTGACATTACACCGACAATAATCTCCGTAAAATACTGGTTTTATTACTCCTTTCACCCTCGTAAAGTGCCAGTGAGGCTAATGTCAGGAAATCCATCAAACGTAGTGAGGTGGTCAAATAATCCGCTGGTGTAATGAATCTTTAAGAGAAGGCGATAAAAGAAAGTAGGTGGCATGTTTGTCAGATTATGAGCCCCAAGTTGCGTGAAAGTTAACATCCTGTGACAAAGATAGTTCAAGGATTAGAATACTTGCATTGAGCACACATCAACTTTACAGTTTCTAGATTGCTTTTTTAATCCGCTTGCGCTACTTTTAAGTTTTTTTTCCGTTTATGTCACTTGTCTGAGAACGTGTAACAAATCAATACATTCAGAATGCAAATTGTAAGCTATTTAAATGAATTGCATGTCTCAATAATAATTATATGATAATATATCTTAATAGCCATTTAATATGCAGATGCTCGCGTGCAAATAATTGATGATATTTTTTTTATGGCAAAAGGTACACGCTCGTTCGAACATCACGATAATACTAATTAATGAAATATACTTTTTTAGCGTCAATACACATTTGTTGTAAACAGTTAGTTTCTTCATAATTAGTTAATTACTTACTTAAAGCTATTATGAAAATTTCCTTGTAAGTATTGCTATACTCGGAATTAAAATTGTTTACTCAAAATATGCCTTATTGCTAAATTTTAAGTGTCTTTTCATTTCATTTTGTATTAATATACTCGGTAATCTCCAAAGCAAACCCTTTGTTGAACCTCGCCGCAATTCAGTTTAAAATATTTCCTGAGGATTTATGTTTGCATCGCGATTATTTTGATGACGATTTTTCCCGGCCATTAGTTAGCGTTATCGATTCGGCACAAGCAATTAGTTGTCCGATCCGATCCGGTCGCCCGGTCTCTGAGAGGCCGAACATGATTGATGGTGTTTTTAGGATATTACTAAACTCCCTTCCCTCTCTTTTTCTTCCTTTATCAGCTTTGGTGCGGCAAAAGGGGATGCCTGTTACTCATTAAGATAATGCGGGTGATGTTCTGCGGACACTAGATAACGGTGTTTGATGTTGCCCTAATAGCGTTCTTGTAATTTCACTCTTTCGTGGTTCGTTCCGAGGGTAACATAAAAGGACCATGCGACTACGATACAGAAGCAAGTGTACTCTCATAATTAAAGTTGCTCCTAAATGCAAATTCGTTTAGTACCCAGCACGCGCTGTTTCAGTTAAATAATGACAAGTGCCGGTCGAGTCCTCCGACACCTTTTACGGACACACAAATCAATGCAGATTTTAATGGGACCGCGTTTATTATCATATCAAATGAATGACAACAATCAATTGTGCAAAGTAAATCGTGTCGCCGCTGAAGGTTGCTATAAAATCAAGTGCTGATTGGTGATTTATTCGTTTCCAGTGGGCGGCATGTCTCGCGGCGGCAGCGGCGCCGGCAAGACGGCGACCGCGAAACGCGTGCCCCCGCCGGCCGTGCCGGGCGACGCGTTCGGGACTCCGCAGCACAGGCACTCAGGATCCAGCTTCGGCTCCCAGGGCTATGCCTCGTGCGAAGAGCAGCCCTACCCCCAGCCGCCCGATACACCTTCGCATACTCGAGGTAACGTGTATAATTATATTTTATCTAACCAGAAATTTAGCATCCAGAGCAAGTGTTACAAAATCTCTGCACTCCATAGACATATGTACTCTATCTCTATAGACACAAGACGTGTGATCAGTCGCAGTTGCCATATTAAAGCGAAATTGAAACGCTACGTGTCCTTGCGCGTGTAAGCGTACAGTACCCTTTAAACTGAATTGCAGATATGCAAGCACTACAACTATGCATGAAAACAGGTGTGACGGTGGTGCTTGCCTACCCAAATCCTAGACGAAGGACAATGTATATTTTTATCGAAGTATTATTCTATTTGAGAATTTTAGCGCTTACAGCCATTCATACTAATATGAAATATGATTACTATTTCCATGCAATTTAAATTACTACGACATTATACACATACATATTATTTTATAAATTCACCTCCACAAATTTGTTTTTTCTAGATGACCATTCTGACTATGGTAGCACAGTATCTGGTGTTTCGGGTGTCAGCGGCGCCAGTGGCAGCCTGGGCAAGAGCCCTGCTAGTGGAGGCACCTTCACCTTCCCACCACCCTCGCAGCCACTAACTCATAAAGCGGCGGTGTACTATCATCATCAGCTAGCATTGAGCGATGATCAGGGCATTGATATGACACAGGTGAGACGGTTTTTACGCACAGAAATAATGTCCACACCCAAATGCTTCTATTCCTATAAATCATAATGCAATAACTCTTGTTTGTACACTATATTACACTTGAATATGAATGAAAACTATATATTTTTTTTGGAAGAATCTTTCGTCGACGATGTACTTTTAAAAATCGTTTGTCAGGTAGTCGCCAAAAAGGGGCAACACATATTTTATATCTTTCTTTAAACGTTACCTGAATGACGTTTGAATGGGCATATTTTCCTATCGGTAATATTCGTATAAGCACCACAGCTATACAACACTGTCCTTACCTAAGCGGTAATGCTTATTTTATTGTCCACCATAAACAGCTATCTGATCTGAATTTATCACAGTTCCATCTGAGACGAAACTTAAGAATAGGACTATAAACTTGTTACAGCTGCGACGCGCTGCCGGCTCTAGAATAGATATTCTATCGTAGATATGAGACATTGTAAATGAAGACAGTGTTTACGTTCAATCTTTTCATTCTGAAGTCTTCAAAGTAATAAACGTCCATTGTTAAAGTAATAATCTGCTACGTTCAAATTCGATAATGTATGTACATATTGGCCATTACTTTTTATATATGTACACAAATATGTGCACTCACTAACAAATTTAAATCCATGTTATACTTTAATTTGTTTGTTGTAGTTGCCATCAATTCATCATTGGCTACTTGTTTATGCTGGTTATTGCTATTAGAAAATGACGCATTATATATTAAATCTAATTTAACAGAGTCCAGGCCGCGATAGCCCAGGTTCATCGTCCGGATCGGCCGGATCCGGGTCGAGGCATTCTTCCGCATCCCTGGACAGCGGAAGGGCGTCGGGTCGGATGCCGCACCACCACCACGCCGCTTGCCACTGTGGGGACACCGTCGACAGAGTTCGAGCTATGATCGCTCAGGGTCTACCTGTGAGTAGCTGCTCACTTATTATATGTAATTAATTTTGAGTCAGTTCTTCTTCCATAACTTATTTCTAGCGAAGTTCATCAGCGACCATTGAAGCAACTTAAACGTTCGATATTACATCGGAAAAAATCTCGTATTTTAGAGTATACTCCCATAGTCATTCGCAAATGGTCACAGTACATAATGATTCTTTAGACATGTTTCTTCCTCTTGAATTCATCATCGCAGCTACTGATTAACATTTTTTTGCGTAACACGTTATTTATTTATTATACAATTATTCCCTTAAGCACTACAATGTGAAAGATTTAGTGCTTGAAACTACAATCTCGGATTGTCGCCAATTAAGATTTAAAAAATATACCTGGGATTATATGTACATATATAGAGAGCCTACTGCCATACAGCGGGCACAACTCCAAAACTTCCAGACTGCGGGCCACTACTAAAATCCAATTCTACTCGACTCAGGATTTGTACCTAGGACCTATTAAAACCAAAACCTGGACCTGTTAAAAAATCCTAATTTTTAAATTAGCTGAATGGTCTACACGTTTTACTTTTACCATTTACAGGATTCGGACATAATTCACTCGTGGCTAACAGATCTCCAAATGGAAGAATACGCCAGACTTTTTATAGAAGCCGGGTACGATCTCCCTACCGTGACCAGGATGACGCCGGAGGACCTGACGGCAGTCGGCATAAAGAAGCCAAACCATCGCAAGAGGTTAAAGGCTGAATTGGCTAACTTGAACGTGCCCGACAACTTGCCTGATTATATACCGGTTTGTTTTTTGTTATTTACGTACTTCATAGAAATTTCGCAACGCAATTGATATTTTTGGCAAATTTTAAAAGGCAGTTCTTAGACAATAAAAAAATTGACAACTACAAAAGCTTTTTGTCACCATTTTTAATAAAATATAATATTTTATCAATGTTCTCGTCTAGGGTTCACTAGAAGAATGGCTTCGCTTGCTTCGACTGGAGGAGTACGGTCCGGCGCTCGTCGCACAAGGATACCGCACTGTCCACGACGTCACTCAGCTGGCTTGGGAGGTTAGTATGACTTTTTTATTACATTTTGTCTAACACTCAATATCCGAACGTATCTTCAGCCTCAAACAAAACATCTATAATAAACTTGAATTATGATTATTTCTAGGATACTCATGGTTTTTTCTCATAGAATAAATACTATCGTGGCTATTCAGTCAAAACTTCCAATTGAGCATGTATATGCCGTTCATCTATCTTTCTTCTTTGCAGTAATTAGACATTGTAGCAGACCTAAACAGGGGTCTTTTTTTAGTTTACTGGATTTGATATTCAAAGGCATTCTATCCGGACCATAAATATTTCTAGGTCAACGAATCAACGCTACATATTGCCAATTTATGGTGCCTATTAATATTTTTAGTCCTCTTAGTAATATCTGTTTAACATTAATTCTGAATCGTTATTTACAGGACTTAGAAGATATGGGAATTGTGCGACTGGGCCATCAAAAGAAAATACTTCTTGCCATCAAGAGAGTCAAAGACATTAGAGCGGGTAAACGAAGTATCAGCAGCCAAGGTTCGCTGGACTTCACCAGAATACCGGGCCAGGTCAGCACCTATATGCGTCTTTTTTATAACCTTACTACTCGTAGCGATGTTCTAGATCTAGCCTGTAATAGCTACTTTGGTTTAGTGACAGCGGATTATAGCGCATTTATCAATTTTTAATATACTCGACTTCTCACTCAAAAATATGGCAATTTACCCAAATAAAATTACTATATCCAAGTAAAAGGCTTAATTGGGTAATTATACCATTCTTACAATAGTAAGAAAGTATTAATTCCTCATGTAAACAGGCCAATAATTATAATTATCCGTGCGAATTCTCAATTTTAATCGATTTATCCGCTTTCATAAAATCAAAATTTGTGACATAGTGATATAAAACCAGTCTTTCTAGGGAGTTCTACCTATCTCTTAAAATGTTCTACCTTCCAAAATTTATTTTTCTATTTTACAAACAACGCTTTGTTTACGAAACCATATAATTAATAATTAACTTTTGAAATTGGTTCAATTATTTTCTTTTTTCATTTATATTTTTAAATCACATTCCATTTCATTCATGATACATCCCATTGTTATATTATTTTTTTATTTGATTGACGCGTCTCACAATATTTTCTAACATAAATTTTACTAAGACTATGTAACATCTAACATTATCTGATATATCTAACTACGCTTTACTTAACAATACAGAGCGTTATAGCAATGCTTTAATGATTTAATACGTTTATTTATCAATAAAAATAATCGCCAAGCCATCGGGCTTTTGTTGATCGCTCCGAGTTACAATTGTCGTCAAATCTAGAATAGATGGGCTACAATTTTCGTTGCTCAGTCCATAGATGTGGATACGTTGTGGGAAAATAAGGTCATGAAGGTGATTTCCGAATCGGTCACAAATTATACCGACGTTGATGTCATATTTTTTCCAAATTGATAGTAATTTTCCCGATACGTTCAAAACCCCTATTCAGTTGCTTAGACATTTAGAAGTGTACTGTCCATCATCATTTATCGTCGCTGTCGGATACGAACAACTCTGCGACGTACCAATGTCCAGTTTTTGTTATTTTATTTTCGTTATTTCCGAAACAATCAATGTCGCCAACACCAGTCGCAGAGTTGTCTTCCAAGCCCCACCACCATCCGCTGCATCCACCTCATATCACTAGCCCGAAGCAGCATGTGAATGTTTTGTTTTGTTTTCTTTTTCCAAACACAAACCGCACATTGGACATAATCGGCTAAAGGATTTATATCCGAGGGAGCTACATTACCAGCCTTGGGAGAGACACGCGAGGAGTTACCATAAACCCCCCGATCTAAACTTTGACGCCCTACAAACGCCCCTATGTGGCACTGACTTGGTTCCAATTCAGGTATGCAACAATCTCCTTTGGCACAAGTCTTGAGAGTTTCTCGATGCACCCGAGCACCCGGCTTTTATGTGCACCCCCACTATTGTAAGAGTATGCAGTGTTTTCGATGTGTGTAAACTTTTTTAGTACGTTTTACACTGTAGGTATAGATTTGTTTATGGTAATGCCATATCCTAACTTCGCTTGCACGGTAGAAAATAAATTATATTATTGTACTCTGTTCACTATTCTTAACAATTTTCTGACAATAGCATGTTTAAATTGATAATGTTACTATCGAAATGTCATAATTAATCTTGTTTATTAATAAATTGAATGAATATAATATTATAAGTATATGCTCGTACATACATATCTAATATGGCATGGTAAACTTTAAAAAACGAGTAACAATTAAAAACAGAAGTCTTAACGCTATGCTGGTACTTGTTCGTAATGATTTTGGTATTGATCGAATATATTATGTATGTAATATGTATCTCGGCCGATAAATCGACATAAACGTTTGGCGACGACAAATAAATAATAATATAAGACTTGTAATGCTCACAGATTCGTCATCCTCGCGGCAAATCCTTGGAGAGCCTAGAGGATCCATCAGAGAGGACGTCCCACACGACGTTTTCACCGGAGGCCGGATTTTACTACGGAGGCGGGCAGTGGCGGCGCTCGTACGACGATGGGGACATAACACCCACGAACGATAGCTCGTACGAGGGCGGCGGGACGCTTCCGCGTCCTCGGGGCCTGGTCCGGCCGCGGCCCGTGGCGAAGATCCAGGCCACCCCGGCGTACAGGGACAAGTCGCCGGACTACACATACGACGAGGTGGCGTACTCGGCGCGGCTGCAGCGCGTGGCGTACGGCGCCAGCCCGCACGTGGCGCGCAAGCCGCCGCCCGACCCGCCCAAGCGGCACACCTCCCAGTACGCGCCCTTCACGAGATTCGGACAGACCACGGTGGAGATCCACCCAGAGAAGAGTCTTCCGCTCAGTTTGCCCGCCTATCCGAGTTCAGATTCTTTGAGCGTCTCGCTGGACAGCACGGGCCTGCTGCCGCCGCCGCCCGCCCCGTCCTCCCCGCCGCGGAGGTACGACGACGACAAGATGAGGACCGGTTCAGATGCCAGTTTTAAGGTGGAGCAATTTTTCTGATTGTACCTAACCATTTTTATTTGAGACTATTCTAGAAGTGAAGTTACAATGTATATAAAACGCATCGTTGGTATAGTCGTTGTGCTTTGTAAAACAATAACTTTCTTTTATTAACTGTAACTTTTACAGTTAACATTAACCTTGCCTGAAGATAAGTATATTAATATAATATTTTTGTTCTATTCTAGTCGAGTTCTAGCACAGAATCAGATAGCATCCCCTTCGCGAACGAAAACGCCGGTACAATAAAACAAAACAGGGGTCAAATTGGCGGACGACCGCACACTGTGGACTACGGGCGAGCAGGAATTGGACTGGCGAGCCTTCCGCCAAGAAATCCTGACATTAAGCCGCAGCCAGCTGCACACCCTCTCCCTGAACACAAAGATGAAGGGAAGAGCACAGAACCAGCGGATGTCCTCAACGATATAGGAAACATGCTCGCTAATCTCACGGATGAGTTGGACGCCATGTTAGAAGAAGAAAAACGTCAAGGCTTGGCAGATTCCTAAAACGAACCAAGTCGCTGTTTTATAAGCAAAAATCATCATATTCATACTCGAATAAATAAAAAAAATTACGTTAAGTATGTTTGTTAACAATAAATTCCAAAGAAATGTACTATCCTAGTGATCGGCAATAATAATTTCTATCGACGTATAATGTCGACGGTAGTGAAAATTTATTGAATGTATTTATCATTGCTAATGTACTTTATATCGATTCCAATACAATCATTGAATCATACGCTCCTATAGACATGCTATTGACGTTTGTACTGAATCCTTTAATGGAATCATGCGTGTTTAAAGAATAATTATCATGTACAGGACCTTGCTATGTCCCCTACTATGTATTTATAAGTTCCAATTTTTATGATGCATCGTATACTTTAACAGTATGTAATTCGTTAATGTTTTATTATATTTATGAAACTGTAAAATGTCTGTTTCGTTTTAAAATCATGCAGCATTTTCGAATTGTGATAAAGAAGATTCGAGAGAAGTCATAGACGAATATGGTTAAAACAGGTTAAGCCCTTCTTGTACTTGTACTGCCTGTTCATGCTCTGATAATAGCGTAGTCTAAAATAAAACCACTTAAATTCTGACTTTTGTACACGATAAAACTAAGATCCAAAATAATTGCAACCTACTTGTAAGTAACTACATATATAAAATTTTGTACACGGTAGTATGTTTTTATGCAATTTTGCGTTCATTATATCCGACGAAACATTGTACGATTAAATATTTCTTTCTTATTTATAAACTAATTAGTTCCTTTTTTAATAACACGATAATTGACATTTTTCTATTTACCCTCAGAATTAAAAAGATAAAAATTAGATATAGACGGATCCAAAAACACAGATGAGAAAGAATGGCTATTTTTGTAAATAACCTTTTACATAAATTATGTCATAGATAAAATATACATACTATCCAGTAGCTAGTTTTCCATGTACAATAAAATTGTAGATTACTTGATTAATGATAAAGTAGAAATGAACTAGTTAGAATTTATACAAAAAAATAGATTTAGTGATAGTGTGAAAAATTAGGGGTATATAATAAATGTATCATAGCCATTCATATAAATAGTGATAGACCTCATATGTTATATTCTTGTATTCCAGTAAGATCATGCCATTGCACGCTCGTGAAGTACATACAAACAAAATATACAATGCAAATAATGTATGTACTTAATTATTTTGCAATAACCTCGGCTTTCGCGATATTTTCTGCTCCTATATCTGTATGGTATTTTCGGTCAACAACCTAACTTTTTAATAACGCTCCTCCTTCGAAATCAAGGCCCATGTTAATGTAAATATAACCAAAAATCACGATCTCTAACGTTTTTTCCTAACCCCACATGTCCACTTAGAATGTAACAACCAGTGGCCATAAAATTGTAATTATGATTTTTCGTAATTACAATGAAACATAAATTATTTTAACGTTTCTAAATGTGTACGGTTTTTTTTTTCTTTACTATACTTTTTGTAATTTAGCTCGTCCTACATTTATTTGTCATTGTGACATTGCAAGTTTCGACCAAGCGTTTAGATATTACTTGGATTTGTCTTTGTTTCTGAATCTTTAAAAACGAATGTTTTATTTGCGATTTTTTTTCTGTATTATATCAATACCGGGTTAAAAATTGAAGTACATCCTTCTATTTGTCTATAAATAATTAAGCTGGTATTAACATAAAGCGTACCTACATTAAAATAATATTATTAATAGATTAGTGCACTATGAACTATTTTAAGCTTGGTACTGTAAATATCTGGAATAGAGATCAGTGTTTATATACAGTCTTCTTTGATACCTAACAAATACTTTAGAATTTTGTATACCTATCTATTTCTAAAGCAGAGCCGCCATTTTGTTTTTGTTTACGCTAGGAACGCTAGGTTAGGAAGGTGCTAGATTTAAATTGTGGAGCAAACACATGCAAAAAATGTTTCATATTATAGTTGTGAGGTCTTTAGTTTATAATTTTCTTGTTCTCTGAACTAGTCAAAATTATTTTGAACGGCGGCAAGCGAAAAATGTAATGTTTAACTATAGTTTTAATTATGAAAAAATATTACTGGAAGAAGCTTAACATTTTTTATTTCGTTCATTTCTTATTTGAATAAATATTTGTAATATCAAACAAGTACAGTTTTATTCACAATGCCTAACCTTTCCCGATTATTCTATACCTGCCTTAGACATTAATACAGATTTTTTAATACTTATGTGATCGATTGAGTAGTGCAAAGGATCTATAGACAAATATTTTGCAACCTTTGTTTCAATTTACATATTTTTTTTAGTGATTTGTTTCTCAATAGTACCCATAAATAAAAGTGATTCATTGCCAAAGTGGAATGCACACACGAAAGTTTTAAATCAGTTACTTGTGACGAAGGAATTCCTATATTCCTGAAAATTCCCCAACAAAGACAACATGATCACGTTGAACTAAAGTCTAAACATGTTACATTTGTCAAACAATTTTAACTATAATATATATCCGTATACCTTATGTAGCATAAATAAAGTTTCTCGATCTGGAAAATGTTAGGACACAAAATATATAAGAGATGTTAGTATTGTACAGAATAGTGTTAAAATTATGTCAATACATCTATTTTTTCACCAATACACTACTAAGAGAGAAAATATATATCATCCGATGGGGCAATGAACAAACATGTTCAATATTAAACATGAATTTAGAAGTTTAGTAAACGAAATGAAATGAACGGAAATAATATCTTTTAAACCAAAAACACACTAAAATTAAAATTTACTTTACCTTCTATGATTACAAATATATCTGTTTGCCTACCCATGTCATTTCATTCGTCACAACTATTAAAAATATAACGATGTATTGTTTAAATGTTAATAGTATGCAATTTATTTAG
>DWDT01000570.1:0-20058 GCA_018245595.1 Microceris scylla
TGTGTGGCAGTAGGTTCACCACCATTCCATTGTGGGGCTTAAACGTAACTGGTGAAACGTGGGAGTGTACTACGCTCCAGTACTCCATTCCAGTATTAATTCAGCAGGAGAAACGTCACTTTCACACCCCAGAATTTAAAATTTTGAATTCTAATTCTCGTATATAATTACTGTAAGGTATGTACATATTTAAGACAGTTGAAACATTATAACTGTCTATTTGCTGAAGAATCCGCTACTCAATCAAAGCTACAAATATTTGGGTGAATTACAAGGAAGACGATTGATATTAACAGTCGGTGACGGTGAGCAAACTTTTAATCAAGTTCCTTTCCACTGCGTCCCGCTAATCAGCTATTTTATAGGGTTACGATTGTAGCTGTAGCCAAGGGTCGATTTTTAAAATTGATTATCTACACTATTTAATTTCTGTTATTTACAGGTTACATCAAGACAATTATTGCTAAAAATAAAATATTTTTATTATAAATTGCTAAAAAAAGTAAAATAATTATATGATAATAAAGTTTGTATGTACGAGTAATACTGTCTTCCCAAAAAGCTATGTGACTCCGAACCAGGCTGAGCCTGTGCTATGATGACCAGACACCCGTGAAACAGATTACATATAAATTTCTAATTGCAATACTTTACAAAACTATGCATAAATATGAATTATATATTCATTAATTAGAGGTTAAAAAGATAAAATATATAACCATACATGTTAATTTGTTGTTTATACATAGCTATACACTTAGTAACATTGTAAAAATATATTTATATACATATATCTATTTGCTGTTATAGAAATAGCTAGAGAACTTGCAGAATCCCTAGCGTAGAGTGATACCTTTAGCTTATAAAATTTGCACGCAGCTGCATTTAACACTGAAATATTCAACAGCTTTATATTGCTTCTCTGAAGATGATGTTGTAAAGTCCGTAGCCTCGTGCGAGTGTCGTATTTGCCAACCCCATCACTTTATTTAAAAAAAAAAACGTAACTTCACGCCTGTAATCCCCGAAGAGGTAGGCAGAGGAATGCAGAATTATATTATACATACCTTGCAGTCGCTATAACTGAATAGTAGACCGCCAATGGTTGACGGCTGGCAAAGTGAGATTGCTAATCGAAAGATCCTGGGTTGAATCCCCGGGTGGGCTAATTGTGGATTTTTTAAGTTGAAATTCCTTGTAATAGCTCTGAGTCTGAATTTGTCCTCTTGTATGGTAATAGGCTCAGCTCCTACTCCTTAATGGGACGTAAACCTAACAGGTGAAATGTCTGTGTATTACTCTTCTGCTGCCTCTTGAGGTACTACATGTATGATATTAGGTTAAGTGGATATCTCTTGTTTAATATTTTAGACAAAAGTATCTCCTAAAGATTTAGTTAAAACAAAATTGACGTCTGAAGAGACAGCCCTGTGTGCCACTGGCAGTGTAGCCGTGACGAACTTCCAAATTATTCCGGCCAAGAATTTCGGCAGCCGGCACTGTTGAACATCTTTATTGGATTTGGCTCATTGTTAATTAGCTATCCTGATGTGCTATCGGGAATTACGCTTTATTTTATGCTCTAATTTGAAGCCCTGAGTACGAACAATTAGCATCGGTCAATAATTTGCCTCCGCTGCCGTATCCGCTGTGACGACTGTTTGGCAATTATTACAATATTTAGTACCTAATTTGGAAGCGATAAAAAATGTTAGGACGATATGAAGATACGAATTAAAATCGCTTGTTAATATTGGAAAATACTGCACTAGAAGTCCTGACTCTAAATTTTTAGAACAGCTGTTAAAGTAACTTAAGTAACTGCATTTTTACCACGCTTTTTTAATTGACATCATCGGAATATATTCCTCTACTACTTATTATTTTCCCAACAGAGCTTTTTTTATAAGTGCACATGTAGTCTGACTATCCATCACGAAATCAAAAACAAAATGTACGAGTAATCTTAGCTCTCGCATCGCAGACAATTTGAAATCAATAAAGACGTGAATAAATTTAAATGAACCCCTCACAATGGGTAGATGAACCACCTCTCTCAATTCATATTACTAACAGAATCTGAATAATCAACTTCAGACGTAAAAGCTGTCGTTAAAGTGAAAATAATCTTGCGTAGATCTTCATCGGAGCAACGAACTTGAGAATATTTAGTAAATCCACGTCTGTCTGGGGACTAATTGAAATTTATAGTTTTCGGGGTTTTCTTATGTAAATAACTCAAGAACATTAAGAAAATATTGGACTTGTAACTGTATTTAACTAATTTAATAACAATTACGTGTACTATATACAGTTATATATAGTGAATAACAGTTATACATAGCGAGTGCCGGGCTAGCACATTTCATGCTATATGTGAAGAACTTTATCGTAATTTTCCTTATCGTTTTAATAGGTATTTAAATTGCAGGTGTACATAAATTTATAATAAAAGGGAAAGTGACCGAGGAATCTCCGAGTGCAAAGTGAACTTTAATTGAATTAAACTGAACTACGATATGTATGCTACTGTTGTTAATTATTTATTTTGAAATAATGACTTAAATGAAGAATGCCAATGCATACAACACAATACATTGGTGTTACAATTATCATATCATTTGACATAATTTTTATTTAATTATTTTGACATTACCTATACGTCTCTCTTTACATAATATATTTTATCGTTAGTAAATTTTTCCCTTAGAAACGTTACTAAATACTCACGGATTACTATTTACGTTATTTACGTAAATAGCAATCCGTCAGAAGTAGTCAAGTTATTTAATATCAGCCTTTTGAATTTTGGATATAACTTAGAAGCCTTTGTTAGATTTATGTTTATAGTTACAACTGTTCACACGTCATATTATATCCATAATTGATCACTGATTCGGTTTAATGTTTGTGGTTACATAATTGTAACTTATACATATTACTACATATATAACACAGAACGTCAAATATCTGTAATGCTCTGGACTTCTTCCATATTAATCATTGTATTACACATGTTTCGAAAATTTCCAGCTTTAAAATGTCTGACTTTTTTTAATTAATCATTAAATGATATTGTTTTTCGCTTTATAAAAAGCGTCATCATGTAGCGGTGTTCACATTGATCCATCGTAACCTGAAGGTCTGCTGCAAGACAGAGAACTCGCGTAAACGGCGCAATTCTACGTGGACATGGGCTTTTTGAACTCAGTGGTTTTCTGTTTACCTTCTATTGGTCGTCAAACTACGTCCTCAGAGCGTGTTTATACATGTGTTTCTTTAGCTGAAACATGGTCGCCATTCGATAGTTCCTCATTTCGGAAGTGCGCGGTAATAACTTGCATCGACACCATAAGAATTTTTTTATCCGAATGCGTAACTAATGCAATGATAATGCGTGAGTAATGCAATAACTCCACTGATAATCAATTAGCCGTGGTGTGTGTTCGGCTCTGTCGGCCGCTTCTGTCAGCGGTTTGTAGTCCGCTCTCCGATGTAGCTTGATGTCTATGGAGGCCCCCTATGGAACCTGGCGTGATGATACTCGTATAATGATAATAATATATCCCATGACATGCCCATTGCCTTCCGCTGTTTTTATCAAAATATTGAGCAATAACACAAGTGTACTAATTCTTCGATAATACGGCTCAAGTTCCTAAGCCACGGAAAAGCGATTAAACGTAAACTTTCAGCATATTTCAATCACAGTAATCCATCTAAAATATTGTCTAAGATAAACGGTTTTAAGTGATTTATTCACTGGAATTCGCAGTATTCATTCTTATAGAGTGTGTGCTGCCAAAATAGAGTAACTTGGAAATAGAACTTCCACATAAACTTGCCAAATTTTATCACGGAGCATTTAGAAGTTGGCGACAAAAAGTGACGGGAAAGATGTTTTCGCTCAACGTATTTCTCATAAAATAAAATTAGATCTTCTGTTACTTTTTCGTAATTAGCCTGCATATCGTAATATAAATATATCATTCTAGATAAGCGCAAAATTTGCTTGTATTTGGAAAGGGATGTGAAGAATTCGATCTATCTGATAATAATGTCGTACATTGATCGAGCTGCACGTCTTTTTCAGTCCAAGATCCCAAGTAGACCCTTCCTACATCTGAAACCCTAGCCGTACTCAATAGACAAAAGATATCGACACAATCCCGGGGTTAATTGTCACAAAGTGGTATTATTGTCGGTATCAGGCAAGTAGCTTACAATGAACTCAATTTTGATTACATATAAATGGTTTAAGAGGAGAAACAAAATATGTACTGTAAAGAAAACTGTACACCTAAGAATACTCCGTGGGACAAGAGACATGAGGCTGCACTTTGGCTAGCATGCAGACCATATTCATAGTCTTTCCTATACTGAGAGGCGAACCGTATCAAACAGTGGAACGAAAAAAGATTGTTGACGACATTGGCGATGCGGTAAATTAACTTTATTTCAGAAGACCAGTATATTTTATCTAACAATAGATAATATCTATCAAAATATATGCGGTATTCGAAACCTGTGCCAATATTGCAAATTGTGACGTGTTCCCTGAAGCAATCGTTATTGCCACCCGTTAAGGTGCATTAGGCAAGCGATTTTATACGATTTATTGAATGCTGTTCGCTGAACTCTGCTTTAATAGAGGACCATATTACAAAGGAAATAGGTTGCCGTATATAAGTTTTACTGTATGGAAAATTTTTCGATGGGAATAAATTCTATAATAAATATCTAATCGTTTCCGAAAACTGTCATAATGTTGTAATCTGTCTTAAGATAGTCCAACTAATCTATCTCTTTAATATTTATAAAACATTTTATTTAAAAATAAGGCAATTGGTCAATGTACCGAAGGAGGCCCTCCAGATAGGTCGAGTGATATTGTAGGCTAAATGACTGGCTGTGGTTGAAGACGAACAGCTGAATATTGAGTTCAGTGGTGTTCTATCGGTGCATGGAAAAGTGCTGATGATGATAATGATGAAAAAGGACATAGCATTAGGGTAATTAAGATGACTATGTTTCATGTAGAGACGAACAATGTAGGCCGTGATAGTCCACTAGAACCACTGGTTATACTGTGTACCTACTCTGACAACGTTAAGTTAAAATTTTGACACACTCTATAAACTGTACTGAGTTATTTGCGTTATTCGAATTAATCATTTGCTATAACAGTTAATGAAAAATTTGTGATAAAGACTACATTACGTAAATGTCTGTAAAGCGATCTAAGTCTATCAAATCGCACTTGGCTATGTGCAACAGTGGAACGACGAAGGAGATGGTGATAATGATGATCTCACTCGACCTTGGAACAGTCAATATTAGGGTTATTAAAAACAATATGTAACCGACAGTAATATAGGTACCCATGTATGAATAATCTCAAAGTGAAATAAATATTCATTTCAAGGATAAAAACATGTACGGACACAAGACGAACGCCGTGGTCGCTGCTAGCGGTGTGGCCGTCGGGCAATCGGGCGCGCCAAGTTGTCGTTGTTCCCGGAACTGTATAAGCAACGAGGATCAGGGCCGCGACCCTTCCCGCCCACGGCTCATTTTCTTCCATGTCGTATAAACGATTCCAAAGCCTTTGCTGACATTCTACATTTACAATCTTCATAATGTAGTATACCGTATAATTATTTGAATGTGAGTCTACTTAAAATATTGTCGTCTCATATAATGATGTTCACAAGGGAATCTTCTTTTGCCTCAACAGAAATATTCGGAAATAATATACACGACACTTCCTTAGAATTTTCATGAAAATATCCTTTGGAAACTGCCTCACTACATAAAATATAATAATATCCGTATCTCTTTAGTCTTATGATAAATAATTCAAGCACTTTCTGGAGTCGATGGTGTGTCTTGATGCTGATGCTACAAGCCGAAGACAGGGCGCGATGGTACTTAATGGGGGGTGGCCTATATCCAGCAGGGGACTGAGATGGGCTGACGATGATAAAGATGATGGTGTGTCTTAAGTTTCATTAAATTTATAGATAGACGATGATATAGTCATACCAGGTCTTTCCCGCGGCGAACAGAGCGCACCGACTTCTAAATACCTCTGTTATTACTGATCTAATTTTATCATTACAGATATGTTTTTCTACCTCATCACCCTTTGCTGATGAGCGCCCGGATTTCTGAATCTGTCTGACCTATTTGGTCAGGGTAAGTATAGCTTGGTCTCACTCGGCGCCACATACATATGCGTTTCATTTCTCTTATTTCATTTTATTAAATGCCATTATTTTTACATGTAAACTGTATTTTACCGATACAAATTAAATCAGTTCGAGCTCAGTTAGTGGCAACAAGCAAACCACGTCTTCGTGATCAACTGTCATTTTCGCACTAACGATCTTTACTGAAGTTTCAGGTTACCACCAATACCTACCTACCTACTCCCGCAAGCCTCCGCGGTTAGAACAACCCCCGCCATCAAACGTTCAGACCTCGACAAGGTTCAGTTACATTTACGGATATACCACAACTGTTCGATTATAGATTGTTAAGAGAAAATAACCACTAATAGGTATACACTGCAGTTATTAATAATTGAAGGTCTACACATAATTTTGTTCACTTAGTTATAGATAAAGTATTTTTACAATCTTGTTTTTAAAAGAGTGAATAGTTTATTTATATGCAGTTTCTTATCAATTGTTAATATTACAACAAATTATTATTATTATTACTTAGTGTAGTGTACTATTATTATTAATCAGTGCCGTGGTATTATAAAAAAGAAAATCTCTTATTATATCCGTAACGTGTTTTGGAGGAACAATTAATAAAATTAGCAAATAATAATTTTGTTAAAAAGGAAAAGCAGATTGGATGGATGATAGTATGGAGCTATAGCTATTGAATGGATATATATATATATATCCATTCAATCATACAAGAATATTAAACCATCAATCTGTTGGTTTTGAGTTTACGAGGATTCCGATTGAAAGCGTCTTGCCGTGATGAATGTTTGTCGTTCACTTGACCCCTTTAATCCGGACAAAACGATCTCAAGCCGTTTCAGCCAGACCTTGAATTAAACGCGTATTAGTGTTGATGGTAAAATAAATCTCAGAAAACTTTACCTAAATTTATTAAACAGCCGTTACGTTTCAGTCTAATTCAGCTAATGTTTCTAATCCTAAGATAAATTTCGAAGTATAGAAGTTAGTTCTTAGTATGATTTATGTCGGTCTCAGATGTATTGGATTACTGTATAAGAATGGATCTATTAAGAAAAACACTTAGATTTCAACGAATATATACCAAGTTTCATTACTTAATTAAATGTAGCTTATTGAAAACTGTTTTAACTAGAAGCTTAACCTTTGATTAAAATTAAAAATACCTTTATAAATCCTTGTATATATTTACGTGTAGGTATTGACGCCGCATGCCCAGCCCAATCCGCATACCCAGAGTAGAGATTATGGACAAAAACCTTTCGAGGTGGCTTGTCCAGTGATGGCCTAACACAGGCTGATGACGACGACGAGAAACGTATATTCACAGCAACATTTTTAGCTAATAGTATTGAAAAGCATTTGAAATAAAACCATGTAATATTTTCTCCCACTAATGATCCTTTACTAAAGTTGGGTCTAATAAAGTAAATTTCATTTGTTAGCGAATGAACTAGAACCTGTAGACGGCCATTATCTGCCAATAATAGGTACCGTTTCCATAGATTAACCTTCTCCGGAGCACCGAAATATTAGCTTTCTTTAATGAGCCTATTTTGAACGCTTTGTAAACAAATTATTTTCATTTAAACTTGCGGCAATTTTAAGGCTCTTTTAGAACACTTAAAACTTATCGGCATCCCTTCAAATAATTGTTTTTCTGTTTCTAATAAGCAGCATTTTGAAAAGAGGTCAACAGTTACGTGTGTGTAATAATGGGGAAATAATTAAAGATTTTGAGGAGGACGATGATGATGGTAACAATACAAACATATTCGTACTCATCAGCAAAATTCAATGCACATTTCGCACGTAGATTTTCTATTTTCACCTCCAAGCGGACAAGTCTTTCAGTTGTTGTCTTGTTTCAAAAGACGACGAAAATGAAGTTTATTTTATAAAGACACTTCTCGAGTTTCAGCCTCTATACAAAATTAACTCTAATGAAAGTTTCTATACGACAACCCGTTATTCGAAAACTTGCGCTGGCTGGGTCACTTCGCGTACACAAACACTAACCGAAGTTTCGTCTAACTTACCGGTATTTGTTGCGATTTATTTGACTTAAAATGCTGTCTTTTTACGACACAACTTTATTAAAGACGGAAGTCCCAATTACAGTCTATGTCTATCCAATGTATATACAATAAAAATTCTCCATTGTACTGTAATGTGCTGTTGTTTTATTCATTTATTTTAGTCTCATCTTTGCCTTTTCACCACTGTTTTTTAAAGTATATAATCAATTATGCTTCAACCTTTTGGAATTTAGTCTTATACTAATTACTACTAAATTTTCGCTTTTCCTTAGTATAAGGTAGTACATAAAAGGGTGTTTCTGATGCCAAGACCATGTTTGATGACGTTGTTAATATAATTAGGTTGTTCAAATTTCGAACACCAAGTTTCGTTTCGTTCCAGAATTTGAATCTGGCAAACATGAACAAATTCGATTTAATTAACTTCATAATTTCCGTTAATTTACAGTTTTGATTATAATCTATTTATTCATTGTGGCTTATTTCGGCGAATTAAACATTGTTACGAATAACTTTGAAGACGTAGCGCTACATATTAATAATGAAAAAACATACATTCTCATACGAGTATAATTTTCACAAGAGTTTTTCTGATTCTGTTATATGATCATGCCAGGTAATGAAGTAGGTAGAGACTCCCATGTGCCAATTATCTTTATGACAACATGAAACGGATTTAATCAAGTTAGTAATAATTCTTTTAAATCTTGTACAATCAAAAAACTTTCGAGAAAACTTAATCCTGTCAGTGACTGCAATACTAGATGTATATGCGATATATATACCACTGCAGATAAAACTGAAACAAAGTCAAGTTGTATGTCTGACCGCCGCAGCCACTAGAAGTTCTTTCGCTCATTTAATTCCAAGTCAACAAAGAGCTGGAAATCGCCGCGAGCTAATAAAGGACTTTCCAAGAGCGTCGCCGATTGTAACGTATTTTAACAAAAACAATGGATTGTTCTTTATTTGAAATATAAGCTGCGGTCGAGCGAACTTGGTGGGAGTACGTTTAGTAGTGAAAAATACATAAATATCTCTTTTATGACACTTTTTTATCTACTGTTGGACACGGATCGCCTGTCACAATGTACAGCTTAAGCTATAATCTGTTACAATAATATCTGAATAAAGTGATAGCTTTGTACTCTGAGGGGAGATTACTGTCCAACAATGGAACAAAAAAGTGTTTATTTTATAAATAAGGACATGTAATAAATAAAAGGTGGCGTACTTAAACAGTACCACAGTACCACAGTAGTACCACAGTAAACAGTAATACTACAGTAATAATAGTAATACATACCTACGGAGCTGGTGAGGTAAGTCGACGCACTGCTGATTAACACGGAATCGCGAAGCTTGTTCAGTTACAGTCGAGTACAGGAAGGGCCTCCTGATATAGATACATCACTGCGGTTGCAGTGTGGTTTAAGTTACGAGATAAACGACGTACTGTAGAGCTTTAAGCTACTATTATCAAAACTTCCATGCTTGCTTGAATGGAATGCTAATATTCGATAGCTTGAAATATCACATCATATTGTCACAAGAAGTACGCTTAATCTATTTAAATTAAGGCGCCCATCCATCGTCATCATTATTATCATCAGCCTACTTCTGTCCACTGCTGGACATAGACCTCTCTAATGGCACGCCACTGAGCTCGATCTTCAGCTCTTCGCATCCAACCACTGCCCATTCTTACATTTGTATAAATATTAAGTTATGTGTCCCTGCTATTACATCATGCCAGGTCTTTTACCACGTAGGCGGAGAACACCGAGTGTTAAATGTCTTTCCTTAAATGTGTATAATACTTACAAACCTGATATACTTTTTCCACACTATTCTCTATTACATACACTACTACATAGTCTCTTCATACACGTACGCCGGCTTCCGAGGCAATGAATTATATTTTATTCGATGTGGTGATAATAATAATGGTTTCCAATTTAAATTAAAAGATAAAGCAGTATGACAAAGGTATGAAGAACTTAAAGGTACCTTATGAAGAAGTCTGTAGCTTAAGCCATCCTAACACAAATTCAATCGAGAGCCGGCGCCTCATAAAACAAATGAACCCTGGCTCCCGAAATCGGTTTCCGTAAACTACCTACTTCCTTACTAGCAATACCCTCCACTCGCCGCCTGCCAGTTCACACGCCGAACGGTTTTATTACTTTGACCTTTTAGTTTTAGGTACCTTACATATAATATTATAAAGAATAATTATCTACTTACTCGTATGACCCCTTAATATTCTTCTGTGTGCAACATGTGTTTCTTTGCTTACTTGCAGCTAAATCTTTTATTGCAGTAGACAATGGTAGTTACATTTCTTAAAGCTCCACGTCCACCAAACGTCTCAGAATGAAGTTCATTACATATTTTACATAAGAAATTTGGCTGATGGGGGAGTTAAAAGTCTTGAAATCGGCGTAAGCGTATCCTGAGAGAATGAATGGAAGATTTATCTTCAAATAACGACTCATTGATAAGTATGAATCTCAGTTATTTGTCTACTGTCGATAGAGCAAGGGTCAATAATGTTATCGAGTGCAAACTACATACCAGTCTTGTTTGCTTTAATAAATAATTAATAATAATCGACCCATTTGTCATTCCACTGTTGGAATATGGGTCTCCTCTCATATTGAGAGGGTTAAGGCAATAGCCTACCACGCTGGCCAAGTGCAGGTTGGCAGACTTCAAACACCTTAGAAAATATTTTTTTTTATAAATTCTAAGGTGTGCAGGTTGCCACACGATCTTTTCCTTTATCGTTAGTTAAGTGATATTTAAAATTAAAACGCACTTTTTGTAAAGAGGTGCGCGCCCTGAAATTTGAACCCAGCACCCCCGGAGTCGGAGGCTAAATTCTTAACCACTACGTTATCACTGCTGCTTGTGTGCTTTAGATTATAATAAATAATTATAGATTACGTAACTGTTGACAAGTGGCAGTGTACTATATTCCTCTGCTTACCCCTTCGGGGATCACAGGCGTTATATTACGTACGATTTCATACATTAGACAGGCTTAAATCCAATAAAATATATGTTGGTAATGAAATGATTTGCTTAACACTTGCTTGCTCATCAGATATTACTGTTTTCATCATCATACCTGTTATCGTTTGACTGTTGGACATGATTTTTTACTCAGTCTCCTTTCTAATATGTTCTTCTTTCAACAGAAATCCCCCGTGGCCATCATGAAAATGAGATAAGTACTCAAGTCCAACTGCAGACATTTGTATTAGAGTCGGTAGAACAGTTAATATTTAAGAAAAGGTGATTATCTTTCAAAGAATAAACTCTATTAACGGGTCTTAAAAGTAGTCAAATAGTTCACGTTCCTCTTAAAATATGCCTTCGGTTCGTAAGTAGGAGTACTAAAATTTTAAGGCTCCCACTTGCGTAGACATTGGAATCTAGAATAGAATGTAATTTTAAAAGGTTTTTTATGAGAAAATTTTTGAAATTCGTATATTTAAAGTTTTTGTTCTATTTCATTCTTGTACAAACTTAAGGCATGAACTGAAAAAACGACAATTGTATTGTAATTTTCAAATAACTTTAACGCTACAGTCGTGATACGAAGACGAATTTCATTGAAATTTTGCCAAGCAACCTACTTACTTCGGAATACGTTTTGCGCGATACTAACAGTAATAATGACGCTATTAAATAAAATAAAAATTATCGCTTTTTTTATTAAATATTCTATGTTTATTATTGACTCATCTCATATTGAGTTTGATAAATCGAAAGAGAAATTTATGATTTATGAAACGTAATCTTTTCTTTACCCGAAAGCCTATATGTACAATGTCGCGTGTGTTGTGTACAAAAGACATATTATATAAAGATAGAATACCAATTATATAATTTTATTTATGAAAGAAAATATAATCCACGGAAATAGATGAAAAAATAAAAAAAAACAATAATGAATTAAAAATTCTAGGATTTGTTTAAGTCTTCTCGCCATTTCTTAATTTTTAAACAATTTAAATATGAAGTTATAGTATGCTTATACTAAGATTAAGTAAACTTTAGTATGTTTATATTAAACTCAATATATATAAAAACAGTGTGTGTACTCGCATGTACACCAACATAACGTGCATAAAGTAACCTGGTACTAACCTAAATTAACAATAAATTCTGAATAAATCTGTACTGAAGAACATCCTATTCCATTTGGTGAAAACCAAAAATGTCTTACCTTATATTTTTCCTTGCCTTTGAACAAGAAACAAAAGTTAATTTGACGGCAGGAGCGAGTCAAAGCGAAAGCGAAGAGTACGAGTGAGCTTCGGGCGGGCAGTCGCGAAGAAAAGTGTCAAAGGAATAGTAGAAATATCTCCGCTGCAGATTACACTCGCGAAATTTCCTGTAGCTTGATACAATTTTTATTTTGTAGCGAGTGGTAAGTGTATATTTTAAAGAATAAGTCGAAAGAAGTATGTTCCTGCAAACTCTACACCCGCCTGTAAATATGAAGAATATATTCGTTACTAAAATACTTTGTTTATAACGGTATTTGTTACGAAAATCTGTTTCTTATCTACATGTATAATTGTTAAAAATACTGCTTTGTGTTCGCCCAAATATTTTTGAATTTGCAATTGGCGTTTTGGAAAATATCATGACGAATTTTAATGCTACTGTTGAAAATTCCTTATGCAAGGACCATAAGAAAACTGAAGGCGTAGTAATCCATCCACCCACTGAGGATGCTGGTATTATCCAAGTGAAGATGTTTATAGATAACTAAGAGATAAAAAATAAATACATATTGTTATAAAGTTTATTATTTAAATAGCATTTTGTATATTTAAAATAGAATGTATAATTCACCTGACATTTATGAAACCCATTTGTCTTTTATGACACACAAGTTGTTAGTTACTCGTATGTACACCTTAAAATATGATATTTAGATATGCATAGATTTCTTCACTCGTTTTTTAATCCTCGTTTAACTTGAAGTTACCGAGCTAATTAGCGTAAGACTGGAAATGGCTCTAGGCGATGTCTTTCAAGATTTTTTGTTGAAAAAATCTTTCGTAAATGTTTCCGCAGAGTTGCCTGTGCCATTAGATAGGGCAATTTGTTTTTATGGCAAAGAATCGCAAAGGAATATGCATTTGCTAGTAAAAGTTTAAAGTACATAAAGCTTAATCCAATGAGTGACTTTTCAGGCTTTATATTATTGTTTAATAATGTAAGTAACAATGTTTGTTTTTATATTGTCAATCCAGATCTTACGGGGCAGGTAGAGAGTACAGGGATTCGACATGCGTCTCGTGTCAGCTTGAGAAGGATTAGGACTATAGTTAATCACCCAGGCCAAAGGCGACCCAGCAGACTTCACGCCTTAAAGAGTTATTCAAGATGATTTCCTTTACCGTTATAACAAGTCAGATGCGCGCCAGGTTTTGTATCCAAGACTGCCGTAGTGGGAGGCCAATTTATAAATCACTAGACTATTAATATAACAAAACAATACATCACGCCTGTATTGTCAGAGGTAGGCAGAGAAAGGTACTATACTCTTGGGTCTCAGTAGTTACCTACGTTATACTTCCTACCATGGAATAGGAGTGAATGTTAATGTCTGTCTATCAAATGATTAAAAAGTGTAGAGTTTAAGTGCAAGCAGTTAAATGCTAAGGCAATTCAAAACTTAAACTTGGAAAGCTAAATTAGTTAGTAATATTGCGAATAAAAGAGTATATGCATGATTGCCAAAGACTCAACATTTGATTTCAATTTTACCGACTTGAATTTCTGTTTAGATCAAGTAATATGACATTTTAGCTGGTTTTTCCTTGACTGTACCGCCTGCGGGAACCGAAATTGTTACACAAAAAATGATAGAGACATTTATCCGCGACTGTACATTTCGTTTGTTTTAATTTCAGGTAAAACGAGTGAATTATCGGAGTGTGACTAAAATTTGCCTACTCTTGATATGATATTTAATAATTGTATTATAAAGATATTCCTACATTTTTGTCGATGTTAGCGCAAAGAAAAGTTTGGAAACGTTAAAAAGTCGCCTAAGAAACTTCTGTACGTGACTGTACATTTCATATGCCTAGATTCTGGATCAAATAAAGATAGTTACACAGCTTTGTAAACAGCAATTGTATTGTCGTTTGTTCAGTATTGGGTCTGAGAGTGTTTTTTTGTCAGTCTCGTTTTTGTGAATTTTAATATTATTACAAATAAGCATATTTATATGACTTGATATTGTTAGAAAAATGTATCAGATAGTCCTTATTCTGATATTATACATAAATAAAACTGGCATTAATACTAAAGGTTAATCTATGTAGAATTAATAGGAAAATTACGTCAAGACATACAGTGCGAATGTTGCTGGATCCAGGTGCTGAGGGAGACCAAGACTCACCTTGACTAAATAGATTAGATATTGGCCGATGGGGTAGCCAGAAGTGTCCAAAACGGATGCGCGTGTGACCTAATGAAGTAATGTAGAAAAAGCAAGTCAGGTTTGTATACATAGAAATATTTGACGTTCGATGTACTCGGTGATGATGTAATATACATACTCGTATAATAACCAATAATGGTACGTTAAAAATTTTTGGGAGACATTAAGTACAGCGATAAGACCGTTTCTAACGATAAAACTAAACAAGAAGTGTAAGAATGAACCAGATTCTTATCTGGACGAGATACGAAGGAAAAGATCAAACTTAAGACGTCGTAAAATTCACCCAATCCGTGCTGATTTCAACTTACATCAGGAACGAGTAATATTTTTACACTAACTTTACAGTGGGAGTAGTTGAAGAATCAGCCAATATTTTCTCCTCTTTTTTTCTCAAATCGTGTTATCACGTACATGTACGCTATACGCCAAGTGGCTGGCAGTGGTTGGATGCGAAGAGCTGAAGATCGAGCTCAGTGGCGTGCCATGGAGAGGCATATGTCTAGCAGTGGACGGGAGTAGGCTGATGATGATGATGATGATGTTGCTGGCATGTAGATCCGACCAACCGACCGTCCATTTGTAGCTGTAGTACTTTTGTACAGTATATCACTAAATTAAGGAAATTGATTTGATACATATGTAATTAAATAAATGTTTTTAAACATTACCCAATCGCTTGATCTTGCACGAATCACAGAGAAAGTTGTAAGTTCATAATATATTTCAACAGTCGAGAAGTTGTAAACTGCACAAATGTGGTTCACGCGAATGTTTTCTAAGGGGAGACAGAGGAGTGTAGTATGCTCTCACGATTGACCTTTATAAAGCAATTTACAAATCATAGGTTTATTTTCAATAGTTTACGATCTATCCGAAACAAAGGTACAAATTTGTCTCATTCAAACAAGTATCCATTTCAAAAACGTATGTAAATATCTTTGACCTCTATTTACCCCTTGCCAAGTGAGCCGTCCCTGATCACTTCTGCATTTAAGTAAAAAATCGCACACTCAACCTTAAAAGGACAAGCGTCTAATAAATGTAGCGTACTAACTCAAACTGCACAAAGGCGGGTAACGATTAATCTGAACCCTTCTCGATCCGATACAGCGACGAGGTCACCTCTGCGAAACAATTTGAGCCTGTTTCACAACGAACTAGGTAAATCACTGTTACACCAATATTTTTTATTGCGTGCGTGTGCCAATGAAGAGCGTGATGAATGTAGAAGGAACGTATCTTTGTAAGAATATAATATTTGGCATTCGGTACTTTCTCAAGTGGCAATGGGCTGGGCATATCTGACGAAGAACCGACAACCGGTGGAGCAGGCGTGTTCTGGAGTGGAGACCCGGTGGGATGACGATCTGCGAAAGGCTACAAGGAGATGCTGGATGCGACAATTCGAGGACAGGGCTCGATGGCGCTCATTGGGGGAGGCCTATGTCCAGCAGTGGACTGAGATAGGCTGATGATGATGAAGCCTTGCACATGAAAGCATTTTCTAATTTTAAAAACATACACAGTTTAATAATTGAGGAAGTGTGTGACATGATTCAAACCCCGGATAGAACAACCACTTACGAGTATTTTGAATATCGGGAAAATGTATCCAGTGTAAATATCTGTCTTTCACACGTATATATATTATGCTTCATTTTGTATATATATGAGGAGAATAATGAATGTCGATAGTGTAATTGTCTATAACGATAGAGATAGTCGGTGCTCTGTGCCTACCCTGGAAGGGACCTGGTGTGAAGATATGTACATACCTATGTATGTACACTTCATCAGAGGTCGCACGGGCGGATACCGTACATTGCTTTATTATTTACATCAAATCTAACTCAAATAATAAACACTTCAAACAAACGCAAATTATGTAATAGCTGGGAATCCCAACTATCAATATAAGTTCCCTCCTTTGATTGTCAAAGCGAGAAACTTCGACATACCGCGGACTTAGCGCAAACTTAACATTCTTACACCGGGGCTTCCCCGGCCTTTGTGTAAACTTGTTGAACAAATACACTATTCGAAGTTTGAAAATAATTTCACCAAGTAAATACATAGCAAATCTTAATTAGCTTTGATCCTTGGAAGGTTTAATGGATGTAGTAAATAAGATTGGCAAACCCGAATACTACGTCAACCTACCCGCACTTGGTCCGCGTGGCCGACTATGGTCTTACTATTTTTCATTCTGATGAGACCAGTGTCCAGCAGTGGAAGAATAAAAGGATTGATGATGGTTGAACGTTTATAAACGTCGATTTCGCTGATTTTATTAATTTATTAAGCATATTATAAATTCTCTCGTTGATCAAATGGCTGCAAGCGTGGCTGCCGCGCGAGCGTTCGTTCTTTAGATCGGGGCATATAGGGAAAAATTAACTTAAAATTCCCAGTAGTACGTCGTATTGTGTACTCGTATTTGTGCACGGTGTACGCCAACAGACTCACCATCTAGTCCATGATGAGACATATAATATAAGTGGTGAAATGTGCACTACAATACAGGCGTGATGTTATACATATATACTAATCGTATTTAATTAAACATATTCAACATCTAAGTCCGATATTACCGACGAACTCCGGCTGTATAAAACCCTAACTTAGAGCTTGCCATAAATTTCAATCAAAATATACGCTGGTGAATAATCAAAGACACGAAATGTACCTATATAATATGTAAATTATAGGAACGGATCACACTTACGAAATGAAAATACCTTTCGTAAATATGAGCGTTAACATGTGATTCCGCCCTAATGCCGCAGAATTGGTCTTGAACTATTCAAATCTGCTAATATGTTGGTACATTATTAACCGATTCATTATTTGGTATTTGTCGAAGAATGTACGGCCTGGCAGATTTAATTAAAAAACAATATATTTATTAATCAGTATAACTACTCTTAAGCTATATTAACTTACTCTATCAATTTTAGTTGACGAGCTATCGTTCATCGAACATTGATTGACTTCGGGCGCGACATGCCGACCTATCAATCTACTCGTATCGATAAATAGTTAAATAAAATCTCGCTCAATATGCGTTATGAAAACCGGTAGTTCATTGCCTCCCTCACGGCCTCCATTGCCTTATATAATTAATTACTTCTTTCAAATTCATAAAAAGAGGTTCATAAACATTTATAATAATTTAGGCAGCTTGCCATTCGGTAAACTATGTCATACAGCTTAAGGTCATATAGTACTGCTTTAATATTAATTTGTGAAATAGATCTTAAGTTGTTTGTTTTATAAGAGACATTTCAGAAATAGCATGCAAGTTAGTGAAAATTTGTACAAATCCGAACCAGATCGCGTTGAGAGCTCCCGGCGGCCTCTCCACGTCCTATGCATCACAACACATTCATTATTTTGGCTGCTTCTAAAATATTATTCCACGTCCCCTCGCCCAAGGGTCTAGTTCTTTATGGTTTTCGGGAATTGGAACATAAGTAGTAATAAAGCGAGAAATGCTTTCGTGACCTAATTAAATTTAAGGTATAGGTTTGACTGGGGAATCGCAAACGCTGCACCTGTTTTTGCCGCAACGCAGCAGAACCTTCATTTCATTAAGCCCGATTCTCGCAATTACAATAAGACATGCAGCAGTTTAATTTGATTTTCAAAAGAGTCACTCTTTATCTGAGCGATCGCACTTATAAATTTATGATGTGGCGTGCGACTTAGCGTGCTCCTTGCATGATGTGATATAAATAGATAACAAATTTTTCTAAAGAGAAATTTTACAGTGAAAATTAAACTTTTTCTTTATACTAACAGTAATTCAATAAACTGATAAAAATCTAGAATTCAGATAACAATTCCCCAACGAAAGATAGTGACTGCGTCGGCAACTGAATGCATTATGCGATTTATATCATTATACACATATCCTTAATTTAAAAATGATTTTAGGAATCCGTATTCTCTGTGATGTGCGTTATTTTTATTATATCGTTTATCACTTTTATACTAAACACTTCGAAGTTCATTTGACGACTGCATTACCGTTCATGAGTACATTTACATAAAACTTGTTATTGAAACATTATAAAGCAATACAAAAAAGTTACTCAACATATCAAATGTACAGGAAAAGATCTACAAGAGAAGAAAATCTATTAAAAAATAATTTGTACTAAAGGCAATGATCTTAGAATTCACATTGGACAAGTGTGGTTGTATATGTTTAGGGAGTCGTGCAAAACACTCATAGGTATTTACATATGTGTTCAATTGTATAATGTGTGTCTATAAATAGGTAGTGTATTTTATTGCCTACTAATACTGAAACATTAATGCGCCATTATCCCAATACACCTAACCAACAATGTAAACCTATAATTAACCCAATATGTGTACCTTTATTATAAATCGAATGTTACCTTGAACTTATCGGAATGTTTAATATAATATAATCTAAATGATATAATTTTGTACCGTGACAGTATATAGCTAGTACTCGTATAAAGCGAGCATATTGGTAGTAATAGCCACATAAAGTTATAGAGTTTGCTCTCTAGCGGCGCATGAAACAAAACTACTGCGTACTGACAGCGAAATAGCTAACTAACCTTGACCCTCGCGCCTCCGTAAAGCGTGGAGTTTATGTCTCTGCGGCCTGACCTAATATAATTATAACCTGTAATAAAATCCTCTACCGTAATATCGAGTAGAGAGTATTTTTGTAACTATTTTTATGTTTTATCATCAGCCTATATCAGTCCGCAGCTGGATTCAGGGCCCGTTAATGAGTGCCGTCGCACCCCTTGCTTAGTTAATACTTTGCCTTTATTATGTGTTACTATAAAAAATAATTTATTAAGTCTTTGTAAGGATTACGTGGTTTTAAAAGAGTATATAAAAAATATTAATTTTTGGCTATTTTATTACTATTATGTTATCACGCTAATTGTTTAACGAGGTAGACAGAGTGCGCCGAGTGACAAATATCTCTGTACTTACAAATCTGACATGGTTCTTCTAGATTCATCACTTGTTTTATACACGCTGGTTTCGGAGGCTTCTGACTTCCTTATACGCCAGTGTCTATCCCATTTTATGAAAGCAGGGGTAGTCGCGGTCTCCTTCGGCACCTCCGTCCATCAACATCTGCGTTGTGTACATTACCAATTTTATTTAAAAAATACTTCATCATCATCATCATCATCAACAGCCTATCTTAGTTCACTGCTGGACATAGAACTCCCCCAATGAGCGCCATCGCGGCCTGTCCTCGACTTGTCGCACCCAGCATCAGGCTGCAGCCTTTCGCAGATACTAAAAAAATAAAAAATAC
>DWDT01000571.1:0-20053 GCA_018245595.1 Microceris scylla
CTAGAAATTTTAAATTAGAATAATCCAATAGTATCCGATCCGGGTTTTGAACACAGGACCTCCCGATTGGCAGTTGCGCTTGCAACCACTCGACCAACGACGCAGTCAGTAAAAATGTATCTACATATATGAGAATATATGTATGTATATAAATCAGTTGTATGGTTATCATAACAAAAGCGTTGCTTAGATTGGGATTCGACGCCCGTGTGTGACGGTGTACCAAGATTACCAATTTACTGCGCCTAATACCGAATCCAATTGAGTTTCACGCTGCTTAATTTGCTCGCAAGCAATTAGGTATAAATTAGCCTGGCTAATTCGAACCGGCGACCCGATATTCAAATAGGTGCCTAAACTAGCTAACTCGCTTGCGGATAAGCGGTTAATCTATGTACATTCACCTTCCATTGCATATGGTGCAGCCATAAACTTTGTCCAGTTTTCTAATAACCCGCTGTTTAAATAGAAATCTGCAGCTGAACGTAATGCATTGATACGCCAACGTTATTTTCTACTGATCGGTTTATACTAGGGCTGTATGTTATCAAGGTTTTAGTTTCAACACGGATACCGAACGTACGGAATTTATTTTTATATTTTTTGCCGTTTATCGTTTTGTTGCACGTTCCGTTACCGTAATGTTTTAGTTTCTGAACGATTTTCAAGAATCTGGATGGCTTCGCGGTATTGGCGTATCGTTACCTAAAAACACAATGTATGAGTATACATACACTAGCTGTACGTGTACACGTGTCTAGGTATATTCTATTAATAAAAAAATAATTAGCCATATGCCGACAACGCATAGTTTATTAAAATCTCTGTGCCTGAGACCCCACTCACTATTTCACGTATACACATATAATTAATTCCTAAGATAAAGAAAGATATAACAAAAGTTTGACTACTCATACGTTATTTTTGCTAGTGAATGATAGATTTCGAGTTGCTACAATGTAATAATAAATTTTTATATATTTCATTTAAATAATAAACTCCCCATGCCCACCATTCTTATCGATTAAAATAAAAACGCCATTAAACTTAACATGAGGTGACAATGAAAAACATCACATTTTCATCAATCACAGCCTGAAATCGAAACAAATCAAAGTTTTGACGCAGCAGACCGCAATGTCAGTGCCACGACAATTGTAAGTTGCCATTCGATCCGCGGGATCTCAATATCAACAGACAAAGTAAGGGTGTAATTTATTCGCAGCGAATTATTGCGTTCGCGAACTGGGTCAAGGTGTTGAGCAAATTATTTCCCGGAACAGGTTTTCTTGCGCCGGTTCAAATAACGGAGAGCCATTTTCAAAACGTCGGGTTCGCGCCGTCGGATTAGGTGCGTGTTTTTACGAGAGCTCACTCCCGCTACTAATGAACGCGCTTTCTTACGCAAACTTTTGATACCTAGCTACCTACCAGTAGGAAAAACGGGCGTCTTCAGCCGGCAATTACGCGAAAACTTTGTAAATGTCAGCGTTCTAAAAATATTCATTGTGACACATTGACGTTTTCTTTGTTACAAAATGTATAACAAGTTTTCACTTTTGTAATCTTATTTAAAGTATGTGTTGAATTATGTTTTGCGATTTTGTGCGATAATTGAATGCGAGAATATTGGCGTTACTGAGACGTGTAATACCGATGAAGTCTGTGTGTTATATGACTTTAAATTATTGATTGTGACTTTCTAAATATACGGCGACTTACGTATACTATAATAGTTTTTAAAACACTTATTCCTTCGTATCAAGAGTCATTACGCACTAGTTATACTGTCAGTATTGGTTCAAACAGATTGAACAGTATACGGGCTATCCAATTTCCAAAATCTTTATAATTTCTTTTGTCTATTAACAACGTCTTAGAGTACCTACGGTCTGTTTGCCGGTATGCACAGTCTTTCCAAGCCTTTTGCACTGGCATGTTTTGTTACCGCCCCTATGTACTTTGATGTGATAGGTTCTGCGAAATTACATACTATCTCTTTATTATATTAACACACAGTGAGAAAAGAGAGTAACATGCGGGAAGAAAAGCATAGAAGTAAATTTGAGGATTTGATTTTATGAGTATGTGTAGAAATTTCAGTTATAATACAATGAACAAATTGGCATGAATGATCTAAAATAAAAATAGCAGTATCTTTTAATTTGCAAATTAAACGAAATTTAAGCATTTAATAAACAGCTATGTTTAATAAATTACGAAAAATGAATAAATATGCCGGTTAATTGCAAGGATTTCCATACATTTCCGTCACTACGGTAAAATTGAAGCCTGTCAATTATGCTAAATGAAATCCCAGGAAATAAAGGCTCCGCGTAATATATTTTTGTAATATGCAAATATTAATTATCCACAGCGAGTGGTAGAAATAAAATTATAATTGTTAAAAAAATCTGCATATCCGTAATTTGGGCCAATATGAGATCGCGTCAAATCTATTTATTTTATTATGCACGTATTACCTAAAAGCTTAGCGCTAAACAAAGGAAATTTCATACGTGTTATTTCCTCGTCGCGAATGTCTACATGCAAAAATAACCATCACTTCAATATTTGCATCTATTACACGAGGGCGGAATACCACTTCAGTTCACAGATAATGAGATTTCCGCGAGGAGCCTCCCGAGAGCGGCGCTAACATCTGAAATGCTACGTACGAATTCGTGTATTGTTTGAACGCGTCTATTATTAAGTTTCGCCAATTGTTTTCGTTCACCTTACGCCCGCCCGAGGGCGGAACTTGGCACGGATCTGATGGTGATTATTAAATAAGTTAGCGGCGACTATCGGTATGACTAATGCGCTCGAATTAACCTTTAAGTCTGCGTTGTTCAATGGAATTACAATATATCAGTGTCTTTGTTCGTAATCTAACTTTAATGGAAATAAATCACATTTTAAAATTACTAATTATATAATTTCACTTTGAATATAAAAGTCGTAGGTATTACAATATACGCTTCTATGACGAAGCAATTGTTATTAAAATCATTTGTAATTGGGTCTAAACGATGAGCTTATCATTGCTCGTATACCTACTAGAGGCGACTATCTCATTCCTTAGAAGTGACAACATGCCTGTGATTTACTTTGTATATAATAGATACCTCCTTAATAATTATTAACTGTACTCTCAGAAATACTTAGTGATTGCATTGATATACATATGCTAACAATTCTATTTCAATTTGATCTCAACTGTCAGATTTCTTTAAAAGCCACTCTTGATTTGACTAACTGATACCGATTGTCTATGCCAAGTGCCGAATTTAGATAAACAATAATATTTTATTTATTTAACATACTATTAATCGTTTTATTCACGTGGTATGCCAAATACTCATATATATTTATAAAGAAATATAATGTTAACATCTATTTTAGATAAAGAAAAAACTTACAAAGACTTCAAATGATAAAAAGCAGTTGTGCAATAATGTTCGCGATGACCCACTGAAAGTATTTCATTAAAGATATGTTGCTGGGAATCTCCGTAACTAAGCTCGAATAATAAGACATCAATCAATCAGAGAGAATTGGGAGTGATTGACGAGGGTGGGCACAAGATTTGATGAGGTCTATACGGTGCACGGAAGGCCCAGTACGATTGATTTGTGCGTGCTATTCACGATATCTGAACTTGACGTGTTGGCCGCTCCAGTAGCTTATGGGAGTATTATGCTTTTATGGGAAATTAATAATGTTGCCGAATACATTCCTCTCCTAATATTGTAATGTAACATAACCCAAAGAAGTCTGATTTATAACCTGATTCGTTTCATTGGAAATGCAACTTGAATAACACAAAGTATGTGCTTGCTCTTCAACTTGGTGATACTAATAATAAGAGTTTAGAAATATTTTGTATTTAACACAGGTATGAATGATTATTTATTTTATTTGTTAATGGCTTTATTTGTTAATAGGTTTTCTAGATTTTATTGCTATCATTAGCAACACTTCGAATTCTACTGTTTGAAATGGTTTTGCTTTAATAATGAAAAAATTGCCCCAGCGCGGGGAACTACAAAGTTATGAAGCTTCGTTCAATGTTTTGCTTCAAATGCAGCAATTAAAGTTTAATTATTTTGAAATGCATATAATTTCCTAAAGGAAGAGATGCGAGCTAGGATTTGAACCTAGGACTACGGAATCGGAGTTCCGAATTTTAAACTACTAAGTTCTTACTGTCAAGAGCATCGCTTGTGTTTAATTAGATAAGTATTAATTTCTGCCAAGTAAAAGTGATTGCATTGTTAGGTTTCTATTCTAAGTATACGCAAGGGAAACAGGCTTAAGGCTTACCAATTTATTTGTTATGATTAACAACCCTTTTCTCATAATTACGCCTTTGTATAAACGATCAGATTCAACAAACAATTAACCTCCGTTTTAGATTCTTGGTGGACGCACATATATAATTTTAGCATTTAATCAAAGGTCTCCTACCAAGAAGTTGACTATTTCTATAACATAAAGTAGATTCATTTTCTAAAAGATATCGACGTGGTACTATTTTTACATTACTATATAAATATACTGACAATCTGCCGTTGTGTCAGCATCAATGCAAAATTTTGAATAAATCTTCTAAGTTTAATTTTTCATACACTTTTCCCTTAACCTAAAAAAATATTACGATATAATTATTAAATGTAAAGTTATTATTAGGAAACTATATTTTTAATGGATTCGTAACAGTTACCAAGTACATTTATGCCTCTAATATTTCTTGTTGTCTCCTTTGTATATGAAATTAATTTAAAATATTTGTAGTATCATAAACAGCTAAGACGTAGTCGCGGGAATCAGTTCGTCAAACGGTATATAGTACATATGCATGTCTGTGTGTGTATGTATGTTCATTGGTATTTAGCGGCAAAGGTTGCCATTACCCCGATTATTAATTTAATTAAAACCAATTTGGAGTACGTGTCGTGTCTTTGTTTACATATATGTATCTACGTATGTAAAACCACTCGACTGATAAGTGGCTATGTTTTGGAAGACGCGACGCCCATCATCTTACGTCGAGCGTTCATTTCCTGCATTGGATTGCCACTTTCAGATGTACAATCGCATTAACCATTCCCATTTTATGATCGAAGCTTCGATGGTATACTATCAGAGAATTCTTTGTTCAATTATTGCTAGTTTAGTGAAAATTTCGCGATAGGTTTTTAATAGTCAATATACTCGTAAATTATTACTATCGTGTATTTTAGATCTATTCTATTGTAGTCGTTGGTGGTTTCGCGTGAAAAATTTTCTAAATTATATTTTTATCTCAAGTTGTGCGTATTGAGATATGCTGTAAACATAAGTGTTCTATGCATTTACCCTTATTAATATTGTAAATTGAAAGTAAATTGTGTCTGTAGGTACAGGAGTGTTAAGTTTCGCGTCAAAATTGCTGTATCCTTTTTAAAATACATATATCGTTATAGCTCGAACTTTGGAAAAGAACATGTGTTACTTAGAATACGTTTTTCAAATGGACCTTGATAATATTTAAATGTACGAGGAAATAAACTTTGGAAGTCATTTAAGTTTCTACGCGAACGCAATCACGAAATTGTACATCTGTTTAAGTTTCATGTCAATTTATCTTGTCAATTTATATTATTGATATGTAAACGATGAAAATTTTCAAATTTTTTTTTCGGTATTTATCATATGTGACAAAGCACCGTCTAGTTATAATGCCTTCAAAAAATATTGTGACAATAATGTGCTTTAAGTAGATAAAATGAAGTAAACACGATTCATTTTGTGATCTACCAATAAGAACATTGCATTTTAATGACTTTCATGCTTGCATGAGCTTTGCTGTTATATCCTTATTATATTATTATTCTACCGTTTAAGCGATCAGTTCTCGCATTTTGAAAATATCAAGTGTTTACCAAATGCTTGTTATTAACACGACGTACTTCATCCACCAGATAGCCATCTTTTTCCTTATAATTCCAGTGTAATTTTATATTTGTATTAAATTAATTGTGCCCTCCGATCTCCAACCCGCCTGCCCAGCGTGGAGATAACGAGCATAAACTACCTTTTTGGGGAGGCCTATGTCCAGCAGTGGACTGATATAGGCTGATGATGATGAAAATAATTCCAAGTGAACACCTCTGTAAAAAGTTACTACACAGACACAAACTTAGTCCACAAAATCCACTAGCCTGTGTGAGACTTTCATATCTTATTAAATAACTAAGCCAAAATATCAATACCAAGTATACTTCGTTAATGTCAATACAAATTCAATAAATATTACGTCTCACGACTCTCCCGTATCGGCACATCGTCGGCTTTTATGGGCGTGACAGTGAGTTATATTGCAACCGGATCGTGAATATTAGATTAATGTCCTTTAAAAAGCCAAATCGAGCCAAGCCGTGAAATAAAAATGGATTTCAAATATATCTTCTTATGATTTGGCCATCCATTTTTAGCCTCGCCTTTTATTAGCGACATTATTAAGCCTATGTAATTTTCCACTTCTAGAGAAAGAAAATGACCATTTTAAAAAATACTCCGTAATAAAGCTTCTCACTAGTGTAGGGTAGTAATATGTTTCCTTCGAAATACTAATGTATTATTAAAAAAAAAAAAAAAAAACTACAGATTGCGGTTACTTGTTTTTAAAACACTTTTATATATGTATCCTCGTTAAATATCACGGTCCATTCGAAACAAACTCCTTCAGCTGAAACCGTCTGATATTTACAAACGATTTACCGTCAATAAATGGGATGATTCCGGAATAAATTTTATGTTTGTAATTTTTGTGGGGTATTATTATATACATTGATCGATTCGTATAAAAAAAGTAATAAAATTGTGCATTGAATGGAGCATTTTATTGCTTTTTTCATTTTAATACTGATTCAACTTAATGCACTCTATAATCCATTGATTGTATATGTTACTTTTATCAAATGTTCACCTTTAGTCATGGGTAATCTTGTGAAAACCAATTTTGCTTGAGAATGAAGTACAAATTATAAAAATGTACATACTACATCAAAAAGATTTCGGCAATAGATTTCTATCATTTATCCATTAATTTGTAGTGCTCTTGAAAATTTTCACGATAATTATTCGGTAATTTAAAAGCTGTATTTGTTTCCTGTTTCACTAGTGCTTTAGGAAATATCGACAATGCCTCTCCTATTAAACCTATTATTTTTAATGTCAACACTGATTTATTCAAGTCGAATTTGCGTGACACTTTTTTGTACAAAATATTACTATTGTTACATCGTTGTACTACTAGCGTTGTTTTTCTTATAAGTTTTTTGCGCAATGCCGAGTTTATCTTTTATCTCATTGTATATTTAATCTTCCACAGAATAGTCTCCGCAGAAAAATCGCAAGAATGAGCCGGTAAAAGGCAACAAAAGAATGCCATCCACTCTTTCGTAGCTCTTACCATAACGGCGTTGTCTACGCCGTAGCGCATCCGTAGCGAACGTAGCGCATAAATAATACATGTAGCCCTGTGTACGTCTAACCGCTATTATGAGGTTTACATTCCGTGCATAACTACGGAACCAGTGAGGTTGCGAATGAATTTACATATTGCATTCTGAAACAAACGTTCCTCGCTCCGTATTCAACCGTAACCTTGTATTTTTTTTCAGTTCAAGTATGTATTTCTAAAGAGGAACTTTACCGTCTCATAATTGGGTATTGTGTGTTTAAATTACATGACTGGACTTTAAATAGAAAATGAATTTGACTGGTTGTCACAGTAAGATTCTCTTACTTTAAGTAACTCTACAGAAAGATGTATTAAATAATGAAACGGATAATGCAATTAAACGCTTTCGTAATAGCGACTACGGCCGGAATATAAAATTGCTGCTCTGAAAATGAGATGAATCTTAAGTATTAATTAAGATTGAGTTTTTTTATAAAAAAAACATTTAATAATATTTAATACTTCGCATTTTAATATTCAACAAACGTTGGGAAAGATTGAAGACAACCAAATTAAGTGATAATATAAATCACGTTTATTTCTGTAGGTACGTTTTATAACAACAAAAGCTTAAAGACTGGGCATTAAATTAGGTTTTGATTAATATTCATGTAGAATTGTTAATATTCTATGTACAGTAATACAACAGAAACAATCTAATTTCAATCAGTGTGTAAAAAATAAACAACTCAGTGGGTAAATACAAATAAATTGGAAATAGAATTTCTGGACAATTGTTTTTTTTAAACTGGCACCTCCTGAGAAACCTTCGTACCTTTAAATCGTAAGTATATAAGATTCCAGCTATTTTATAACGTTCCGTGAGTTGCTTTATTTGCCTATATCCCGCTAAGTTATTAGTATAGTTATAAATAATAGAATCTGACTGATACATGCGCTCCTAGCGACGGCAATATGTCATATTTTGTTAGTGATCGATAAATTTTATTACGGTAGGGAAAATTTCGCCGACAGCTCCCCATAGTGCCCAATAAAGGGAATATCGTACGTCATCAGTGTAATGGTACGTACTTTACATATTGTTGGGTACACGGATTGTGTGCCATCTTTCCTGTGTCCCTTAAATATCCTATTTCCTTCTCTTATAAAACTAAATTCACCTAACATGCTGTTGATCTAACTTATTATTATAATTGCACGGATAGTGTGCCATCCCCTTATATACATATATATTTCGTTTCTTATTCTTATGGAACTAAATTCACCAAACATGCAGTCGAGCTAGCTTATTATTACCAGAGATCATAATGCGCAAAGACATTTGCAACAGAGCAGTTGCAGTGCCGGTCTTGGAGTAAAGCTCTGTATGACTTATGTGCGTTTTCTAAGGAGTCGTGTCTATATTATGCTCGTTGAATATCTCAGAAGGAGGAAGAACAATCTACAACGTACGCGTGTGGGATATAAAAGATCTGTGGTATGTATAAACCGTGAACCCGTAGCTTATCTGATAAATTGAGCATTTTTTACACCAAATATATGAATCGAAAAATTATCTTTTTGAGGAATATCGTTTGCTTCATCGTTTATCTGAACTTTTTAAAATATTTTCTAGTCCAAAGAAAATTCGTAGTTTACATGAAAAGAGAACGGAGGCACCAGACATTTTTCAGTGCAAATATATCTTTGTTAAAGTAAGTCGGTGTTTTGTAAAACATGACTACGTCCTCGACCGAGCATGTCAAGCCTTGCAAGAGTTATGAGCGGTTGCCATTTAGGCCTTATCTTGTCGTATCTTTTTCAACGTCATTCAAAAATGGATCCTTTCCCGCTGAATACAAGACACGTATTTCCTTGTTCGCGTTTTTAAAATTTCAGTAACAAAACCCTATTCTTTCTTATCACAATCACCGCTATGTTTCACTTGCATTCGGAATGGTGTTCTGATAGTGTCCGTTTAAGATTTATATTCGGCTGCAGTAGTCCAACCGGGTATTAGGAAGCAGGTGTATGGGCAGTATTTATTGGCCTGTATATTTCCACCTTTTCGTTCGTGCAGTTGTTGAGTGGTATTGGCTTGAACCGATTGTGCCATTTCCATGACGTGGACGGCTTCAATTGGTCCATGTGTATGCAGTAATGACTATATTTTAATAAATGTACGCTGTGTTGCATTCGTACATATTCTTTCTATAATCCTTAATTCATACGTTATTGGAATACAAGCTACGAATTTCACGTAATAGTAGTTTGTTATATTTATAATAATGCCTGTGGTTATATTATTCCTACCACATTTTTTCGCTAAAACCTAAGGCACTGATAGAAAATGATAGTAGACATCAAGCAAATTACATAGCTTAGCTTAACAAGTTTAAATAAAAGATTTATGAAAAAGTTTATCATCTAATAATATTATTTAAGGTTTTTGTATACGACTTTTTTTATTCGCCCAACGCCTTTGGAGGATTCTGCTATCTCCGCGCTAGTACTTATCATTAAAAACGTAGAAATATTACAGATTTGACCTTTGTTTTTATAATGAACTAAAGAAAAGAGCATAAAGTCTTAAATAAAATGCCCACGCATTATGGCTGTTTTTACCCAATGGTGTTTTATATAATTGGAAATATTGTCTTTAATATTTTTTGATATTTTAAAAGGTCAAAAGCGATTGCTAAGGAAATAAAGTTTCCGACGGCGAGAGTGTAATAGTGGGCTTATATTCACGTGTACCTACAAATGTTAAAAAATAGAAGTGTGTTAGACCGCGATGTCCGCTGGCGGAAATGAGTATGTTACACGATATATCACAGTTGGATATAACATAGTTGGACATGGAAAACAATCATCTTGTGCTCGTATAAAGAAAATATTTTCTTTAACATAATCATAATGGACCAATGTACAATGTAGTGTAAAAAGTAATAATAAGGGAAAATCTGAACTCTTTTGTGTACACAAAAAGTTGTTTCAAGGTGATGTCATATTCGACGTTTCTTTTCTGAACACACACTTGACCTTCCGTACGCTCTCAGGCCGCTTCGTTATCTCGTTTTAGAAACTCCATTGTTGACTTCCACTCTTTGTGCTTTGATTCATTGCATTAGTTGTTGTTTCTTTTTGTGGCCGTCGGCGTTTCTTTCCTTTAAATATTTAAGAGATCTCCTTTTGTACTCACAGTTATATCTGAAAAAGGTTTCAATAATGTATTTTGCGATACGAATTTGAGTATTAAACGTACGTAAGTCAAATCCTTCCAGCTGTTGTTGGGCAAGACAATTATGATCTTTCAATACGGTTCAAAGACCTGTATATTAAAATCCTATAATAGGCACTAGTTTCTACCAAAACTCAGAGCGAGCATTGTATTTTGCGACAGTACCACATGGAAAAATATCACTTCGAAATATGACGATCCATCGTCTTTGCCATGTGGTTAATTCCGATGAATGTTTTTTTAAGGAAATGTTGAAATGAGGTAAAATTTGACCTGTAACGGAAGTCAATTAGCGATAACGCGAAATCGCACGTACAGTATCTATTATTGTTTAATCATAACTCGGCAATACTAATTTGATTTCTATAATGAAGTTGATCGTATGTGTTCATCGATTCGTACCTTTAAAGCAATGAGAATATATTATATGTATTCAGTATGCGTTCAGATACATAAGTAAAATGATAATGTATGTATGATTTTTTTTAATTTGTACATACACATTGTTGCGGCCTATATCTAGTTACAGTGTTTATCCCACATGTATAAGTATGAAGCGATGTTCATGATTAAATCATATGTCAACTTTAAGTGCGGTATTTTTGAAAGTGTCAAGTGGAAACGTGTTAGAGATCAAAATCTTGGCATAGACTCTACCACCTTCATTGACCACTTTAACTTTACAGCCTTCCTGTTCAAGCTTTCTATATAACCCAAATTGTGAAAGTACAATTTTCATTTATTTTATATTTCTTATTTATTTTTTTATATTTTTATTTCATTATTTTTTTATTGTGGTGTGAAATGAAACATATCCTCCGTGATTGATCGTGCCGTTTCCAGTTCGAAGATATAACGGATGTTTGTGCGTTACAGCAATTAAGGTACATCTATAAAAACATTAAAAATGACACAATTCTTTAAGTAATAATAGTATAAAACATAATAAATAATAAAAAAAACATAATAGGAGTAAATGAAATAGATCCGAAGACCGGAATGCGCCTTGTGAGATGGGCTCTATATGGATATAGATAATTTGGTCTAAAAATTATGATAATAAAGAGAAAGTTAAATGAAACGCCTTTCGAGGTAGTTTACGGGATATTTCTTCCCACACATTAATCATTGCAGAAGGGTAACACATATGTAGGTATAACCCTAAAGTCAATAATAATAAAAACACTAGATCGCCTTTCAGCAAAAGGACGTCTATTTGTGAAGTCAACCACCCTATCTAATTATGAGGTCAACCGCCCTTTAATTTAGCGACCCTCATGCAACGGTCCCGGTGGGAATGGGTATTACAAAGATGCCTTTGGTGAATGAGACCGCAAGGGTTGTTCAGCGTGTGTGTACTTGTAAACAGTTGAATTTCAAGCGCGTTTCCAGCTTAAAAGGTTAATTTTTATTCATATTGACAACCATATTTGATTGTAGGACAAAGATGGTATTAATTGAAGTTCTAAAAATATCTTACGATATATAACAAACTGTACCTAATGCAATTTATGCATTATCCGTTACTGATGTGAAAAAATGTAGATTTTTAGTTTAAAAAAAAATTATGTAACATCTTGCCTGTAATTTATTTTTTATTAAATTTAATTTTAATTTTAAAAATTCTCGTCTGTTAAAAATTTAGAGCGCATTTAGCGCTCTGCCTCAACAATCGTCAGAAAGTTGAAATTGAATAAAACCTAATAAATAATAAATATCCATAACATTTAACTATATACAAACCATTGACGATGTGGTAAATGTTCAATAGTTTGTCGGCTTTATATTGTTGTTAAACTCCCGAAATATATGTAAATTACATATATACGTTTACCTAAAAGCATGAATGTCAATATTATACTAATAATAGTACATTACCCAAACTTGAGACATAAATCATAAAATGACACAATTTATGGAATAATAATATTTTAATTCTCACAATATAAGTCTCTGTTCGGTAATGAACACTACATACGAGTATATACATATATTAGAATGGAAGTGGCAGTAATTTATCTGCGACTTAGGAACGGTTTTCACGATATTAATCTTACGAATTCAAGGCCTGAATAGCTCGTGTGTCTGATTTTGGGCTAACATTGTTGTACTCAAATGAAATTTTCCTTTACAATCAGGTTTATTTGTACTTTTATCTGATTAATTGTCAATGAATCTTATTATATTTTGTACTATGTATTTTTGTACGTTGCTATAACATGAAAGAAACTCGTCTAATTCAAATTATATGGTATTAAAACTATTATAAGAAATGCCTTGATCCATTTTGAGCCTTTTGAGTGGAAACACGTGTGTAATATTCAAATGTAGTCTGTCGTATTTAAAATTTTCTATCTACGAAAACGAGCTGTAACTTTTTGTACTTATTTAAATAAAATAAGAAAATACACGAATGGACAATTCTAGCCAATTCAAATAACTTAATTACACAAAATTGGGTGCTAATTTCAATAAATATTATACGGCGAGGTAATTTTGACCCAACACGCACAGTCCGATTTAGAACTCCACAGTAATTATGTAAATAGTGCCGTTCGGATGTCTGAATAAATAATTCGGCATGTTAAGCTTAATGGTTTTCGGGTGCACGTGATCTGAATAACATTGGATTAGGTTGGATCTGTTCTCCCTTTTTTGGAAGCGAATTAAGAGAGTCGGGGTTCGCTGTTACGACGTTGCTTCCTAATTCGATAATACGGCGTGGAAAAAGTGCGACTGATTTATTGGTTCCTTGCGTTCGAGTGACGCGTCAGATGTGACAATCACTGACGTGTTCTCTCATTGCTTTTATATTAGTCCGATTCTGTAAGTGCTTGAAGGAAATTGTTATAGTATTTTGCTGTTAGCTTTTTCCTTCTAATTTCAGAGAAAGTAAGTACGAACCTTGATACTCATGGACGTACGTGATCTGTATAATATTCGAAATAATCTGACCTATTTTTCTATTCGGGAACGAGTTACGAAAGAGTCGGGATTCTTTGTTACAAGGTTGCTTCTCGATTCGATGATAATACAGATAAAAAATGTAAGTATAACTGTGTTAAAGTTATTATATCCCTAAAATGATTTAAACCCTTAACAACGTTATTATCCAGTGTTCATAAAAATCCTTGATAATTAACAGATTTATCTTTAATCTCTTTGTTTTCGTCTGCTCGGCTAATTAATATTTTTTGTGTATTTTTAATAAATCTCGCCTGATAAAGATTAACCCATTGTTTTGTAAGCGTTCAAGGGCGTTAATTGTTATTCGGTGCCTGCCTTATTAATTTTTATTCTCTAAGGAAGAAAGAATTATCAGGAATCAGAATTCTCAAACGGATAGGTAAAGTGACAACTACATGGTACGTCTACTATTTTTATACAATGTTCATAGGTTAACTTCATTCTGTAACATAATTTATTACGTAAATGCAATTATAATGATAGTCTTACAATTCCCTGTATCATAATTCTATTATTCCTTTGTTCGCGCTTTGTTCTTTCCTCTCTTCCTGAGAAGTTCGTACTTCTATTTCTATATCTATCCTATATAGGTTTCTATATACTTATACGTTATTATTTTGCTATTTTAGGATGAATTCTCTAATCATTATGCGTCCGAGGATTCTGCTACGTGCTTTGTTATTTTTGCTAAGACGTGAACTGAAATAATCCGATCTGAGTTGAGCCTGTTTACACTTTTCGGTTACCATTTAAGAGGGCAAATGTTTGTTTTTACGCGACTTCCTCGACTCTCTGATTCAGTCACACTGTTAGGAAGGAAAACGGTATGATTTAGCAACTTTGAATATCATCATTCTATCAAATGTCATCATTAGTAAATTACAGTGGTGCTATGGTATATTTTGAGGTTCCCCGGTTTTAAAAGTTCTTATGTTATGTTTGTGGCTGTTCTGTGGTACAGCGCTAATGTTTGAGTTTCTATAAACCTCTTATCCTATTTTTTTTCAATCCAAATCTTCTATACGAACATCTGGTTTTGTTATAAATATGTATATATCCAAATCCGATAAAGAATACTCTGACCATTTTGTAGCAATTTATTTAGTTATTTAGCTATTTTGTAATAGATTGTAAATAGATAATAATAATAAATAAAATAAACGCTAATGTAATGAATGAGTGATATTTTATCAACGTTCATTAATTTTTTCAGTCTGACCATTCCCATCTACTGACTTTTTATCCCAATAAAGCTTCGAAACGTAATATTCACCTGGGATACTCATCTCCCGGCAAACAATATTAAAATTAGGATGCCCGGCTTGATGCTGGCCTCGCAGCGGGAAGTGGAACAACGCCGCTATCGCTCGGATGCAGCTATGATGAAAGTACTTATCTTTACTCGACTGCTCCTGAAATTTTCATAAAAACAACGAATGCTCAGCTCATGTTTTTTGAAGGTAGCAAAATATAATCTGACGGCAGCATTTTCATAAAATCCGTTGCTCGAGAAGATTGTTTCTAGAAACTTGTTCCTCGACAAAATTCTCTATAGTCTATAGTGAGATAAAAGAATTAAAATTTGAAATGTTGTATATTTTTATTATAATTAATTAATTGTTTGTGAAGTTTAAATTACTGGCTATTCGATTCGATAGATGTTTTAATTGGATAGATTTGGGTCATCTTAATATCTCTGCCCTGTTTCAAACTGAATTGGGGTGAGCAAAGGCGCTTACTGATTTAGCAGTAATTTTACGAGCGACCGCCTGCCTGATATCAAGTTTACTAAGAATCGTGCTCTTTGTGGCAATACCATCAGTAGGTAACAATAAACCATGCATGTTATCATTAGTGTAAATACCCATATAATATTTGGTGTTATCAAAATTGACTTAAAATATTTTTTCCTTATTGTGTTGCTTTAATCGAATGCGCTGTTGCACAATCGCCATCGTCTTCATTATCATTATCATCAGCCTATTTCAGTCCACTACTGGACATAGGCCTCCCCAAATGAGCGCCATCGCCCCCTGTCCTCAGCTTGTTGCATCCAGCAGCAGCCTTTCTCAGTTGTTGTACAATACGAGTCAATAATTTCTGATAATATTAATTTTTCTTTCCTCTGACAATTTAACAATTTTGATGTCTAATTTTTTATATCTTTGCTTCATGTGCCTCTTCGGAGAATACAGAATTGAAAATAAAAAGAATCATTGGTGTACACATAGTCTAAATATTCTTAAAATAGCACTAAATCCACTCTTCTTCTCTTTTTCAGTTATATTAATAGCTAGTTTATAGTTTCTGAGAGACGGGTTGGACCCAAAAAGTTACATCTTATTAATCCGAACCGTAACAGCTTACTAAATTAGATACTGCTATATACGAAGATTTACACTATATTGACGGAGCCCCTTGCTTACCCATTCCATTCCAAAAATATAGCCCAAATTCGGCTATAACAGGGTTTGTAAAGAGCAATCAAAACCATCTTGGAATAGAAATTTTTATAAGCGTATACGACATTTCGTTGGTGTTCGTCGTAAACATAAATCAGATTTTTCATCAACAGTCACTATCGGTGAAGGAAAATTTGATCTGGTATCTGCCCATGTATGTCCTTGCTTGCATATTAAAATTGAACAATAATGTTTAACTTCACGTAATATGATTTTAAACATGAAAGTTACTTATTTCGTAATTTATAAAATTGGGGTTTTTATTTACCTTCGTATTAAGTAACAAAAATAGCAATTCATGCTTGACAATTTGATGCTTGTCACAGGTGCACGAGGCCTCTGTTGGTCTGCAATATGTGCTCCGTCCAGTACATTTTGAAGACTCAATTAAGCTCACGACAATCAACACAAAACGCGGAATGTGCCACAGATTACAAAGCAATTACTCTCTCCCTTTGGCATTTTCAACGTAGCATAATTTCGTATTCGCCGCACACCCTCCGATTCTGTTCAAAGGAACGATTATTATGAACACATTTTTATTAATTGCTTAAGTTCATTTGACTCACCGCCCGCTGTCTGAGTTTTCTTTGTGTACACGATTACTTATATTAAACATCTGGCGAGCGGTGGTTTCTTTAAATATTGCAACTACTGTGTTTGTTAAGGTTGTTTGTGATGTATTTTTTATCCTGTATCTGTTTAATATAAATGTCTGTTTCTTTTTAATTTCAGGTAAGAGAAAGTGGTGCCTTCCGGGTAAATATTTACATTAGAAAGGAATATTATCTATGTGAAATAATAATTCATATTCACGAAAAAAAAGCGGTCTAGTCTAACTTTCTCATGTGGGCGTGAACAATCGTGTTATTCTACACAACTTTAAAGAAGAAAACTTAAATAAGAATATAATGGCCCGCTGTTTCGTTATATTTATTTTCGGTACCGAAAATCGAATATTTGTTTTGAAATATTTTTGACTGCCTTTTTAACTAATTTTAAGTCTTATATTATACACACATAGTATATTGAATTTTATTGCACTAGTTCAGAATATTTTCAATAACACTCTTATTTTCAAAAGGTATATTCGAGACTATGACTTTCTCTTGTGCCAGTCTGTCATATTCTCAATAGACGGCAGAATAGACATCGTATAAACCTTGGAATTCTGTTATAACTAGTATATGAATAAGTTATATTACACTAATATCTTCTATTGTCAATGACATTCATATATGTATGTAGTATCGTTTGTCGTAAATGTTAAGATTAACAATGAATCATAAATAAATATACACACTAAAAACAACTAAAATTAAACTCGAAATGTGTTTTAGATACACATCCTTCGTGTATTTTATACTTTACTTCAGAAAAATCGTAGTTAGTAGCAGAACTGAGACTCGACAGTCATTCGAAGTTTATATCGAGCTTTTTACTGCATTTTTAATTGACTGTCACCGAGCTATAAAAAATATAGAACGCAGTAAATCCTGACCGCTGCCCTATAAATAACGCTATAAAACACTCGGACATTAATAAATCGAACAATCCACTTTATGCGAAATCGTCAAATTCATCAAAGCACCTTTGTGCGTCGACCCTTACATCATATTCATACGTAATGGAAACTGGGACAGGGCCCATTTCCTAGCTCGATACGCACGTTTCCCCACTATGTGTAAACCGACATGTGTCCAAAATCACTTGACCCCTCGATTTTGATACGCTCGTACCAACCGTAACGCGTCCAAACACACTGAATGGTCTCACGGGTCACAGTACACTGGTGCATTGATATTCGTGGCAGGAAAGCGCGTGTATGATGATTTATTTTACACGAACCTGTAGCTAAAGCTTCTGTTTTATTTATTACTTGTGGCGCTAAAACTATTTACAGTTGATAAACTACTAGCAGGTTTCTTTAATGTTATATATTAGGCTCTGTTTACATATGGTGAGCTGGACATTTGCAATAGACTCACCACCTATAAATACTATAGGACGTAAAACTTAATTGGTTAAACGTGGCAGTGTACTACTACACTCCTCTGTCTAGCCCTTCGGGAGTGACATGCGTGATGTAACGTTATTATTTTAAAACGAACGAAATATTATCAATGCGAAAGTGACGCTATCTTTTTTGCTAAAAACCACTCAACCGATTTGCTTTTATTTACTGAGATTACTTCCAGTATGTCAGTCAACAATACGTGTTCAGTACAATGTGCGAAGTCAGTTTGTCAGCCTAAAGCCGGGTGGCAGTCTACGGAATTCCCCATCTCATCCTGGAAGGAGACGCGACTTGAACACCGGAGCGAAGAAAGCGTTGTTGACAATGAGGACGGTGACTGTATAAGAATAATATTCCGTTTATACACCTGACAAAATCACGACAAACGATCTGTACGTTATATTATAAATGTAACATAAGGAAATTTTACAGAACGATTTACTTACACGCTTCAATTGAATTACCACCTCATCGATAAATTCAACATTTGCCGAATTTTACGAAACAGCTCCGCACAAAAACGTTTATATGTACATACATACATACGTATATACGAACATTGAAGTAGGATTTCACGCTCCGTAAATTACGAAACGAGTAAAACTTGTAAATTACACACACACACACTTACAGACAAGCCAATATCGTCAGGTCTTTTGTATGGAATTATCGCGAAATGTCAGTAACATTTGTTTATTGATATTATTAATAATAAAGCAATATTGATGTATTATTTTGTGTCTACCTATTTATTCAATATGGACACATATCTCTATTGAATTAATGACGGAGTTGTTACTCTCCGATTTTGCGATCGAGGAGGAATAGGAGAGAAGTTACTCAGTTTCACCAATTGTGTTATTGGTCCCACCGTGGAATACGGAGTGAGCATACATATTTGCTATACATAGGGTATAAAGCGTGCTACTTAGTACTGAGAAGTTTAAGTTAGATAAACTCAAACTATCTACGATTGAAAAAGAACTATTTACTTAAATATATACCTACATACGTATAAAATCAAAACGATTAAGATAAAATTACCATAGCACCACCTAATCTGCAAAGAACTACATACTATAATATAATATTGTAGTTCTTGAAACTGAATCCCATAAAAACCATGTACATATTTTTCCATAATAAAAAGAAGACTACGTTTGTCCTATAAACTGCCCGTAAATGTTTTAAGGTGTCTGGCGTCGAATTGAACAAAAATGGTATCAAGTTTACAGAAAGTTTTATACTTTATTCTTGAAACTAAACATCTGTACGCTTATTATCGTTTTTAAGACTGCTCAAATAAGTAACTTCGGATGACATTCATACATACATACTCGTATGTATAGTCATTTAGTCCAAGACCAGGCAGAAATTGTACTATTATACTCAGACGACTGACACACACACATATGTATATATATGTACATACACATATGTAAGCGTGACAAACACATACATATATGTATGTATGTATATGTAAACATATGGCATGTTTGTTCATATTGTACATATTTGATGTAGGTTATCGGACAGTACGACCGAATATCGGACGTACAACATCAGCGGTGACATAATTTAATATTACCTATATATTTATTTTAGAAGCAATCGGTGCCTGATAATGTAAGTAAATTAATGATAACCTAGGTATATAGGTACATTTAGCAATATTAATATTTATGAATATTACGCTGGCTTGATTATTGACGATAGGTCTCATTTATAATTCAGAAACTTTTCGTGCGGTCGAAATGGAAGCTGGAAAAGTTAATGTATTATCTTTGCGAACTTTACTGGGTAGGTACTGTATTATTGAGGAATTATAATTTACGATGAATTTAATTTATATTTTATTTAGTAGTAAAATAAATTAATACAATCTTACTTCGTATATTGATACAGTATCCGCGTAA
>DWDT01000572.1:0-20042 GCA_018245595.1 Microceris scylla
ATAATCGGTATAATAGTTTTTGAGTTAATCGATAACATGCATACAAACATTCATTTTTATATAATAGATAATACGAGTACACCAAAAAGTGCAGCAACCGCAACAAGGGTGGAATTATCTATTTTGATTCGGCGAAATACATATGTTCATTAAATTTTTGCTATTACTTGATCGTGTCAGCCATAATAAGAAAAAACTTATAATCACAGAACGTTCATTAATGTAATTAGAGACTGAATGAGTAGCTTTTTTCGAAGATCACTCACTTAAGTCTCTAAAGGCTACTCGTGGAAAGATAAGTCCGACTTACGCAACGTAATCTTCTGCTCGTAATAAGCGCGCAATATCTCGGACGTAAGTTTCGGACTTAATAAGCGCCATTTCTCGCGTAAGTTTCCAAGCAGCGGGAAATAACGACTGCCGCGAAGTTAACGCTTTATCTTACTTTGTTACTCTTCGTCCGGACTTTTTGGCTTTTGTTATATTCGTGTTACTTAATATATATGTTGGTTTACTTATACCTAGCTCTTCATTAAGTAATGCAACCTAAGTTTCTCTTACAGAAATCTGTCCACGTAATTGGCGTGCCCTAAATGTCTAACCCGTATTTATTTTCGTCGTAATCAATATGCAACGTTGAAGTTTCTAGTTTTCCTACCTCTGTTGATGGGACAATCGTTGGAATAATTGTAAACACATTTTTGAATAACAAAATCATGTTTATTGGCCAATTATTTCCTATCAGTACTTCAATAAAAAATGAGTCACCTGGGAGTTGACGCCCATGTACATGAACAGCACCCTCCAATAAGATTCTATCTATACAAGTAGATCTACATATTAATGACAATTTTACAGTTAACATTAGTTATTAATAAGACTACTAATTCGAAAGAGTAAAAGAACAGTCATAAAAAGTTCTAAGCTCAATGCCATTTTTCATTATGCCGGTTTCGTTTTTTTTGTTTCCAATAATGTCTTAGATTATTATATACATATAAAGCTCCATCCTAAATGTATATTTATATACTAACAATCCCCAATTAAATTTTCATCCAAAACCTGGAGTCTAACGGATGGTTCGTAATGTTGTGTCTAATAACAAGCGCAATAACTCCGACGTATATATCCGACTCAATGAGCCCAACATTTCTTTCATAACTTTCTAAGTGGAAAGAAATAACTACTTCTTCCTACTGAATTATCGTTCTGTCTTACTTAGCAAATTTTTTCTCGAACAGTTGTTACAACTTCTTGTAATTACGTTGCTATAAGTTTGGCAATACTTTATCGATGTAGTGATTTAATTACTCAATTTAGCTCCTTGATAAATAAGTTGTTTTGTATACATCACAATTAATTGTTCTGTGAGTTGCTTTTCTCAATTGATTGTGGCGTACAACAAAGAATGATTTTTGTTGTTGCTGACACAAACAGAATGTTTAAATAAAACAGATCAGAATTTTGTTACTTAACCTGCGGCTAACCACTGCGTATTTTAATATTTTTGATCGTTTTCTGTAACTTAAATCAGGTATTTACCGATTGCTCGTCAGAAACACTGCAACGACCTGTCGAGTTTCCGTAACAGAACATTGTATATACCACTGTGCATAACATTCTATTAGTCCAGAAATAATCTTGTTTGGAATAATTCCCATACAAAATTGAACTCATTTTAAGTTACACCATTGGCCTTTGATGTATTTTAACGTAAACGTGTACAGGACCTGTAACATAAAAATTACAGAGGGCATCTATACTTAAATATTTTAAATTCATCACATGATTAAATCAGAAGCATAAAAATGAAATTTATTTTTAATTCAACTTCATAAATCAGATTTATATAAATTCTTTCAACGTTACCGACGCATATTAATTGAACGATCGGATAATTTATTTGCTTTTAACGCATCGTTCAGTTTGAAAGATCGCTTCCAATCGAGCTCGCCATTCAGCTGGAGTGTTTGAGATTTTAAAATCTGATACATATTTATGAAAAGGAATATTATTGTGTACCTGCTTTATTAAATAAAAATAAATAAATGTAATATATGTAACCACTGGATGCATCATTGTAGTTCTAAATTATACTTGATATGCAATGTTTCATTTCGTTTTCATTTGTTTTACCCCCTGAGGGTATTTAGTGCGGTAAAAGTCCCAATATAACCCGGTATCTTGGCCATGGTGCCGCGTACCTACTGAACGTCCGCCCCCTCGTAACCAAAAAAGTCTAAATCTCCCATTAATCCTTCCATTTTTTGCTTAACCGTAGATTTAAAAGATAAAAAGGCATGAATTTTACCAGAGGCGCATGTCGATGTTACCTTCGTACGGCTCATACCTTATTCATGGATCCCCGTAAACACACGGCAAGTGGCGCACAGATATTAATTGGACACTCTTCAAGAAAAACACGAGAGCCTTGCAACACGAAAATATCTATGAATATCATGATACCTACGTATAAATAATATATTTCCTGTAACCCTCACTTTAAATCGTCCCAACTTTATAACCATCTCATCTCAGTTATAGCCAAGTGGAAATACCCATTGTTTTAGCATCTGTTCATTAAACACCGCTAACTATACCCCGAAGACTAAAATACATCCATTTGAATCATCGTCATCATTCGCCTTTGAATGTTCACAGCTGGGCATAGACCTCCCCTAATGAACGCCCCTCCCTACGGTCCTGGGCCTTGCGAATTCAGCATAGTTCTGATGTTTTCTTCAGGTCGTTGGCCCACCTGGTAGAAGGGTTACCTACGTATAGGGTCTTCCTACGTACTATGAACATCTACTGCCAAGCATGGTAACTGTGACGAAACCGCCGATAATGCAGCCACACGACCACCTGAGAATCATCATCAAAGTAGCAAATTCTTTTCCTAAAGCCAGTTCAGACACTTTAACAGCCCTTATTACTCAGATGGGATGCCTAAGGTGCGGCTCATACCTTATTCATGAGCAGCCGTAAACACACGGGCACATTGTTGCTGGGAGAGCACTGTTATTAATTGAACCTTTCTTCGAGAAAAATACGGGAGTAAACATCGGAACGTGCGCTTTTTGTAACACGTAACAAAAAGGTTTTTGTTTTCATCACAACTTTTATCAAGTGTATTGTATTAGCTTTTATTTGTCCGCAAAACTTTACGTCCTACTTTTGGACACGGGTCCTTCCTTCAATTACAAGAGGCCCAAAGCATACTACACCATGCCGCTCCAGTTGCAGATATTCGAAGATAGGAACTATAGGAAAATAGGAAGCTATTTGTGTAAACTTCAAACAACATTGTGTAGGTATTTGTTTGCTTGCAATTTTGTAATATTTTCCCAAGCAGATGCATCAAAAATGTCACGTCATGCTTCCATTGACGCGAACATAACAGTTTCAATCAAATTTTTAATCATACGGAAACTTTATTTTACCTGCCTTGACACATACACTCAATACCTATCGTATGTAGGTATATACATATATCATTTTTTGCATATCTGCGACAAAATTATAAATAATTTTGGTTTCTTATTTTGTATTTTGAAAAAGCGTACGATAATTTACTTGTTCATATAATCGAATAATTGTGTTTTCTCATTCAGTCCTGTATTTGTTGCATTTTCAAGTCCTCACTCGGAAGCTGTCACAACGGTTAATACAGTAATTGGCTGTCACTCGCATTTCAGAACGGAAATATGTTCTTAAGAGTAAAGAACAAATTCGTTTAGAAAATGCTTGACAGTTGATAAGATGTTATTTTCACATCACACATAATTATTTAGCTTTCACAGTCCAATAACAACTCATTTCATTTTGTATTCATAAAAGTGTTCGGGGTAAAATTGGATTTGCTTGCCGTAGACGTAGCGCAATACATTTGACTTTTTTATGTCAATAAAATAACTAACGAAAGCGTTAGATTCGAAGCTGAGACGGTTTTGCAGCTCAAGATGTATATATCTATACTTCAATACAACTTAAATTCTACCAAACACAAGTTACTATGTTTCATATCTCAATGTGGACAGTCACCAAAACCATTTTGAAAGTAACATTATTATTGCTTATAATATAACTCTCGATGCTAAATAGGTTGTATAACTATTACAACATTTGTCATATGTGAACGTAATCAGCACACAAACTTTGCTTAGATACACAATCCAGTGTGCTTCCATTAGTTCGAAATCAGTAAGTAAAATCTGGACATTAAAAAAAAACACGAGAGCGCGCCCAAACGCTAGTCTAGTATGTAATAAAAAATCAATAATTTTATTGTCTGATATACTTACACAAAGTATTATGTAAAATTAACTTAACCAAAAATATTGGTAACTGCATGCCCAAGAAAATGATCACAACAACAGCACAATTATCCCAATGTTCCCTTATTATGGAAGTTTAATATTGTGGCGCAACAAATGAATTTCAAAGTAATTCCTTGTAATATAGTCGCTTTTAATACTACGTTTTTATATCTGCTTAATCAGGTCAACGACTTCACTGGCATCTATTCAAATATCATTCACGGATGTTTCCGAAATGTTAGTTACATTTTCATGCAAAATAACCTGATCAACATCGCTTTCATCGCTTTCGCCTCAATCTATCAATCGAAAATGTCAACAGGCTGGCTCTTTGCCCATTGACCTGTATCTCACACAGGCCCCCACCACTCTGCTATACATTTTATCCTTATTTGGATATAGGTTTTTTCCCGCGTTTAATGTATCAGTAAGAAATGACATATGTGTATTCAAACTTATAATATATGTAAATTCGAACTATTTGTTTAATGGGCCCGCTGTCTATCGCCGTTTATGAAATTTATCTGGTGTTCGGAAAAAAATTTAATTTGTTTTCCGAGAATTGCTTCTGCTTGCTTCTAGTATTCCCAGAAGCCAGAAAACTTGAAAGCTCACCACAAGAGGTCTCTTATTAAAGAGTCAACCGCGATCAATGGTACTTTAATAAGTTTTATGACACGAATCTCAGCATTTCTCCTTGCCTAGGGAAATTCATATTTGTAATTGTGATATTTGTACTGCGATTTCATACATACCCTTTTCAATACAAAACAATCCATGAACCATTATATTTGTACTGAACTCATACGGAAACCCATTAAAACTACTTTATATCAAATACCAATAGTTGTTTGTTACATACACAAGTTGTAACCAATAAATATTTTCTGTTAGTTTTCTGTTTCCTCGGGCTCTAGTGACGTCGTAATTGGCTCTTCTTTCCGAACAAATTGTCGAAAAGAAAACCTCAGTAGACAATATTAGAGAGTTGGGAACTTGTTATTTCCTCACCCGCAGTAATTTTATTTTGTCGGAGTTTTTCGCGCGAGTTTCTTTCTATCTAATAAGCCGAACAAACCTTTTTACTTCACCCCTCGGTAAATCAATAAGCCTTGGATTAGTTTGATGAACTCTCTCCATGTTGACATAAAAGTGTGTGACTTCGATAATTTTATTACAAGCGCCGGTCGCAGTCGTGTCTCGTTGAAAGCTCCGAGTTTTCTGTCAGGGTTTAGAAGACGACAGCCGTATTGAATCATCGCTTATTGATTATTTGAAGTTGTCTGGGACATAATTCAAGATTCCCGTATATTACTTTGCAAAAATGTAACGAATATTTATTTTATAACAACCAATTCTGAGGTTAGCAAGTGTCTAGTGAATAGGTAATACCTCAACAGTTTTCTCACTCAAAATTACTTGGTTCTCAGTGGTAAAAAAGTTTAAATAGTCCCACAAATTGTCAAACCAAAAACTAGGTTTATGCTTCCTGTTACATCATCATCATCAGCCTATGTCAGTCCACTGCTGTGCATAGGCCTCCCCCAATGAGCGCCATTGTGCCCTTTTCTCGGCTTGTTTGCCATTTTTAATATCATCACTATTTACGAAAATACGACATTCTCCAATTTCGTCCTTTGTTAAAAGAAATAACAAAATAGGTGTTCTTCAATACAGATTCAGTTTATAGAAAATCTGATATTGATGACTATTTTTATATATTTGCATCCATATTTAATAATACAAAAATCTATCTATGTACGTAATTTATATCTATATACATATAAGGTTTATCAGCCGTCCGGTTATAATAACACGAGCGAAAAATGAGCCGCAGGTTTTGGACGCGCCGATTGGAGAACACGACTCGTGTTAAAAAAACGTTATGAAGTAATTATGTACAGTGCAAAAATAAAATGAAAAACAACTGGGCGCGGGTTCAAAACGGGATCGAATTATGAAATCAACCGCCGGCTCGAACACGTGACTCTACAGCTGTGTTATCGGCGATATTTTTGTTTAGCCGAGGATCGTGTACTTCGTTTGTTTATGTGATACCAAAAACCGTGATATCCATGCGAAATACAGATTGCTTTAACATACAAATTTTAATCGAATTCCCTTTAAAACAACCCACATGAATCAAATATGCTAGGTGTAAGTTACGCTTGAACTGAAGGGTTATAAAAAATGTATGATATACTAGTACTGTTTAAAGATTGATCATAGTGAAACATCAGTAAAAAAAAGTTATGATATACCAAACTTAAGTTTTTTTTAATCGGTTTATTAAGCGATAACTGAGCGACCCTTAGCCACAATTACATCAAGACAACTTTGATGAGGGCAAAAAAATAACTTTAGGTAGTAGGTACTAATGAGTATACGAACGACGGTTATTACAAGACGAGTACAAGTGTATTTTGTTAGGACCCGTAATCGCAGGCTTACGGAGTCGATCACGTTGTGGGTCGCGTGACAGCTCCGGTTGTTTTAGGGCACGTTTATTGAGCGGGGGTGAGATTTATGTAAGTAGTATAAAATCAAAGCTCAAAGGGATTTAAGGCTGTGGGCCTTGAGGGTGTCTAATATAAACAAATATTACGTCAGCGCTGACTTGTTATGTAACGATTAATAAAAGTAATAGAAATAGTGTATGTATGTTTGGAAGATGGATCTCATACTGTTGCTGAGATTTGTCCATGACGCTGACAAAGTTTACATTCCCATATGAGGTTACTGCGGAAAAAAATGGTAGGAAATTTTACTACCAATATGAAAACCCCGTGAAGCTTATTTCAGTTCCAAATTGTTGTCACTGCGGCAGACCTTTAGACATGTATAAGATTTGGTTGTGCTAAGTCGGGGACTTGTTAGTTGTAAGACATTGTCTACATTTAAATTTTTTCTATTTCTTTTCATTTCTGCATTTCTAATTTCTAGATAATAAGACAGCTCGAAAACTGGTAAGGACATAAACGTTTATTTCAAAAACGGCTGAAATAATGAAATATTATATAGCAATTTATTTAATGTTTCGGATGGAAATGGTCGCAAGCAGAAACAACATTTTTCAAGTTTTATAACAACTAGTAGACATGTAGGTACTACATGCGACTTCGTATCTGTTGCTAATTATATTAATAATGTATAAGCAAAGGAAATTACTCTAAATCAAAATGAAAAGAATCAAAATGATCGGAAGCAAAAATATACTTTATTTTAAAACGATTTTTTTCTAAACAATGTTATTCGTTTCACGATTTGTAGCTATCATACGATATTTATACATATGAAGAATCTGGGTTTGTAACACAAGAACAAGCAATATAAAGTTGACGATCACTGAGCATGTTATGCTTATAAAAATAGTCAATTCTTAAAACCATAATAACCTTACATTACAGATATCGAAATATTTTTTTAAATAAAACTGACAAGTCACCATTGAAATGTATCCCGGGTTGTATTTTCGTGAAGCGAGGCTAACTACAGATCTATATAATTATATTTATATTCATATTCGTACATGATATAATCCTGGCACGAACTCCCACACACACATCTACTCTCCTGCTCTCACTAAGCAGAGCCACTAGAGTACTGGGGCAGATCGTAATCGTCTATTAGATAAACTATAAAATAAAGACAGCAAACAGTATTGGTAATTTTACATTCAAATTCACAATGCATACTCGTACTATTAGAAATATTTGTGATGGGGATGGAACTTGCAACTACCGACACAGCAGTAATAATTAACAACTGAACCAACAAGCCATATAATTATAATTCATACATACAGTGGTTTATTTATGAAAGCAAAATCATAGAATGCTTTTGCTTTAACATCCAAACCAATATGAACTTGCATTTAACATCCAAACCAATATGAACTTGCCCTTATGACTCAATATGTACATATGTATTTATATGCCACAGTACATACGCAATACATATCTTCGCTCCGAATCATTGATGCATATTCTATTTTGTTTCCAATTCATATCACAACAACAGGACGTACGTAGCTTCACAATAATAACAATCAGGGGCTGCCGAGCAATTCTCCGAGCTTTGTTATGCATGCGATCTTGAGATTGAAGGGGCTTACATTTCATTAAGCGGACTTAAATGCAATATATCTCGGTATTATTAATGATCCTGTAGGAATAAAGTATACATATATGGATGTGCGTTTGTATGCACGTGTATGTGCGTGCGCGCGTGTGTTTGTGCATGCGTACATGCGTGTGTACATGAGTGCGTGCGTACGTGAGTGTGTGTTCGTGCATGCGTGATTACATCCGTGCGTGCATGTTATAATAAAGTAGTCTAAAATATGCGCTTCAATCGCTCTAACAGAATCGTGGATTTAATTTAAATTTTAAAAATTATTTTTCGTGCCTATAGCGCCCTTATTGGATTGAGTTTAAAATACGTAACTTAACTAAAATAAGTCCTACCTTAATTAATGGTGCCGATTGATGTTAAAGAAAAGATAGAAATGAATAACATGTAGTTCAATCAATGGTTTATTTACTGTTATAGACCAATTTCAAGGCTTGGCTATAAACCTAACAGTAATACGAATATAGGTCTGATATTGATGTTTTTTTATAATTATGCTATGTTCACAAATGGTAACGATAAATAATATAATGTAACGCCGGTATTTTCTGGAAGTGACAGATAGGGGAGAGTAGTAAACAGAAGGTTTTACATTTTATTTTACTCTATACAATTTTTAATATCGATGAGTACATAAAAAATTATAATACTCTTAACGCTTTGAATTGCTGAATAGTTTGTTCTAACTAAAATATGTGTCTTCTCCTCAAAATATTTGTAACTGCGCAAACACTCGACGTGTAGAGCCCCGCGTCCTGATAGAGACAAATATACGGCGAGCGGCGCTTGTGTTTAGGGTTGACAACAAATACAAAAGAAAAAAAAAAACAATTATTTATTTTCGTTAGTAAGAAAGGAAAATTGTTAATGTAATTGAATAATAAGAGTAAGAAAATAGGTATATCCGATAGTTGAGATTAAGACAAAAGATTACAAATAGATAGAACAATTTTTGTTTTTTAAATATATTCGTTCTGAAAGCATTAATATCCACTTTCATTAATTTTCATGATTGATATTATAGCATACTGAGATCGTCAGCTTCGCTTATTATTTATAACTTTTCAAGCAAATACATATATTTTTGGAATGAGTACGTTTGTGAAGAATTATATGTTGTCTGTTTTTAGATAAACATTTCCTGAAGAATAAAGACTACAACTTTTTTAACAAATAATTATAAATACATCGAAATGTTAAATAAAATAATTTATTTATTAACAGCACCCGAATTATCGAGTCTGCCGGCTGGTGAAATGGATATAAATGTATATACAAATTCAATTCTCACACTAAAATATAAGTGTTCTTTATTTTTTTCGCAAAGAAAAAAGGTTTGAAAACTAGACGTGGTTCAAAAATATCAAGAATATCGTATACATTATCTTAAATTACAAAGTAAGCAATATTTGCGAACACCACGCTGACGACAACGACAAAGTAAAATAAATTTTTAGAACTACTTTAATGGGCCAACTTTATGTGCTCATAACAGTTTGTTGGCAGCCCTAAACCAGGAACATAGCAGGATGGAAAATATGCATCCTCGCATTATCAGCGAGCTGAGAAACACATAAAATTCACTGAGTATCCATCCAGTGAAAACGTCGTTCGCCCCACGCTGCACTTTCTAGGGTTCTGCATTGAATATGCAGTTTCTGTGCGCTTTTTTTGGGAAGTGGTTATGAATATGGCGGGTGCTTTTAGTGACTTTACATACATAAGGCGAAGATGTGGCCTTTGACACCTCCCCGTTACCATAAGATGATAAAAAACGAAGCTGCGAATATACGTTTTTAAACATAAGGCTGTTCGAAGTTTTTTTTATTTATTATTCACTTTTTTATTATTATTTTGTGTATTTATTTATTTATTTTAACACCTAAAATCTAGGCAGATTGTGAAAAGGGCGGATTTGATACCTAATAGTGTAAGTATTCTCTACCAGTAAATTTTTGTTGATGGTGAAAAATATCATAGTGCATTATAAATTATATTTAATGCAATATATTGCGTAAATAAAACCTATTTAGTTTAGGTAATAATAATAGGTTAACTATAACTTTTGATATGGGACTGTTTAGAAATATCAGATTAATAATTTGCAAATAGATATTTTTTAATAATTATTATTATATTTCATATAAATAACTTACGTTATAAAATTAAATGTGACGCAGGGAACGCCCCAAGCTGACGGAACTCCGAACTCGTTTCCTGCAAACATATTTATTTTCTTACTTAAAAGCTCGCGCTAATGGAATACTACTCTATAGTCATGTGAAGCAAACTGTTTGGAAGTTACAAATATAATTTACTATAGTGTAGTGCGTTGTAAAAGCATGACTAATAAGTTGTGCATTAAAAAATGTAAGTCCATACAACAATAAAAGTATTCTACCAGAACAAGATACAGATCAAAAAATACGAATTAAGTCAATTTACAATCACAAAAAAGTGCTTGGAACTAAAACTAATAAAGAACGAAATACAAAGGAAACGATTGTACATTTTTTATTAATAAACCCACTTCTTAATAAGATATTTTGAAAACATTAATTATAATATTTAAAAAAATCTGCACTTAATCACAAGGTAAAGCTGTTATACACTGCAAAGTATGGTGTTATTTTGGAGCAATGAGACAGATATTTCATTAGCTCCGAATATGTAAAACATGCTTTTATTACATGGAAAAAAATATTTATCGGTTTGATCATTTCACATGAAGAACGAATCCAAAACTATCACTCGATGCAAAAGATTGCTTCGCCGCTGGGGAGCTTTAAACTTGATTCCTTTAATTTGCCTCTAAGTTCAAAAACGTTTGGTAAATGACTATTAAACATAGGGTTATAGCCATTAAGTTCGTAAAAGACTTCCCGAGATTACTACCATTGTAACATATTTCTGGCATTGAGCCCTCTCAAGACATTGAACATTAAAACTTGCTTCCAAATGTATCTTTTTGTCAGCGCGAATAAAATACTTTCATAATACAACATGTATTGAGTAAAAGCATATTTTTATATATGTTTATTGAATGGGAAAACAAATTGAAAAACACGACACGACGCGAACGAAACGCTCCGCGCCAGCGGAACTCCGAACTCGTTTCCTGCGAGTTTATTTGCTTTCCTACTTAAAGAGCCCTCTAGTGGAAAACTGTAGCGCCCGCGTTTACTCGCCGAGATTATTAAAAACATTTCGCCGGATCCAGATTTTATATTTAGTTTCAACATTTACATTTTCTGGTCCCAACTGAGGGGTAATTTGAAATTTGAAATTTTCATTTCGACGTATGCGTTCGCAAATTCGAATGTTTAGCCCCTTTTTGAGTGTCCGGCTGATGAATTCTTGCTGTGATTTTTGTGGATGCACGTTTTCATTAACCGAAACCGGCTTCAACGTAGAGGACTTTGTTTGAGGGTTCCACGATGACCTAAAATTCGTCGCGAAAAAGGCTCTTATGATTCGTCTAACCACAAAACCTTGGTTAATATTCTATATTTAAGTTTTTAACAACATGAAGTAAGCAGTTTAAGTAAAAATCAAGCATTTTATAAATTAATACTTAAACAAGTAATACCTACTTTTGTAGAAATATACCTCAGTAAGTATTTTCTAAAAAAACATTTCTTTATATTTTACATGCCAAAAAATCTTCTTTTCTTAAATTTTACTGTTTTCTTTGTTTCTTTACAATATCCTTACTCAGCATTGGTATTTTTGTAAAACTCTGCAATTATATGAGCTTAACCAAATTTGAAAATATTATTTAAAAATTTCACATTAAACAAATGTTTACTTAAAAATGTTTATGTAGTTTTATGTCTTCTTAAAACCTTATATTTAAATTTGAAAAAATAAATAATTTTATATTGAACTGCAATTGTTTCTATTGGCACCTACATTAGTTTTTTTGACGAAATTAGTGTTCATGTTTTACGTTCAATCTATGTATATATGCAAATTAAATCCGAATCTATTTGTACTAATATGTAATAGTGCGTCTATATACAACACTCTTCAAATCCAAATACACAAGCACTGCTGTTAAGCAGCAGAAATACAGGTCACACATTTGTATATCTAAAAAAGGGCAGTAGCTACAGAAAATGAAACTTTTCCACTAAGGTTTATAAATCATGATTACTGGTGAAGAGAATTTACTTAGAGACAGTGAATTAATTATAACGGATTATGTCTTAAGACCTGTCTTCAGCCGTCGTTGATATAAAATAATCTGAGGCAATTGCTGAGGCGGAAATAACGACGACTGTCGGGTAAGCGGTCGTCACTACGAGTTCTCGATTGATAAATTACTTTTTATATGAAATATTTTCTTTTGTTCCATATATCATGGAAAGTGACACGATATACATACATAGATGTATACGATTGATTCCAAGCAATACCTAATGGTAATAACTTAAAGATTGTGTATAAACCTCCTTATAGTGCTTAATATCATTCTATTATTGTCGTACATCATAGTGTACATAATATTTTATTGGTATATTTTTGCCTTAAACATGATTTTTGTTTTCTTCTAGTCGCCGGTCTCGGCTAGTAGTAAATACAAACAAACATCTACAATTACTCATTATGCACTTTTAAATAATCCTGTAATCAACAAGTAAGCCGTAATCGAAGTAATTCTATGAATATATGCCAATAATGGATGAGTGAAACTTTGTGATCTTTCGGGGTGACTAAAACAGAACCAGCTCACAAATTTTCAGGGTCGTTTCAGGTCGACAAGACAAGATTGTGCGCTATAAAAGTAATAGCACGACTGTAATCCCTGAAGGAGCAGGCCAAAAGTGTAGTACACTCCCATGTTTCAATTACATTTACGTTCCATCATGGAATGTGGAGTGAGCTTATTGCCATAACTGTATATAGATCCAGATTCAGAGCCACTACTAGATAATCTAACTTATAAAATCCAATAGCACCCGTCCTGGGAATCGAATCCAGGAATTTTCGATCAGCAATCGCGCTTACAATCATTCGACCAAAAATTTAATAGATACATACATATGCGTTAATTAAACTAACAAGTTAGTTGGAAAGCATACAATGAGTTTCTATTTACAATATTCCCCTGTCTAAAAAACAAAAATGCAATCATAGCTATTTAGTAGCACAAATATGTGTAGGAGTATTATTATGTCTGGATGATAACTCGATACTAAAACTAGCGTCACTTGCAATCTAGAAAATTCAACATTCGCCAGACAAAGGTAAATGTGTAATAGAAGTCATGTCGAAGTATTGGTACTATATGGATATAGGTTTAGAAGTTTTATATTCGAAAATAAATATGAAAATGATGCAAGTTGTAGAAATTGTTAAAAGCGATAGTAAGGGCGGACGTCAGGCAGACGTACTCGTGCAATGTTGAACCCTTTTCGACCTTCCGCTTTATTAAAATACTACTGAACATGTACTTGATTAAAATATTACAATTTACGTTATATTTTATACCAGCTGTATTTTATGAAAAGGCTAACATCTATTAGGGCATCTTACACAGGCACATGACACTGTAGAATTTTGGATATAAGTCATTATTATTAAATAAATAATTGTTATTAATAAAACTACTTGTACGAAATTATATTCCTTTTTTATACTAAAACACTTAGCCTTCCTTATAGTATGTAATCACCATCGATCATAGACAAGTAATTCCAAATGACAAATATCGCCGAATTCAAGTCAGTGCTCAAGATTATCCAAAAATATAAAGAGAAATGGCTACACTAAAGTAAGAGAGTGACAAGTGAGTAATATGTATGTACTAGTCTAATACTTTTCATTTCTGTAAAACAATGCTAGTTGCAGATTATTGATAGAAAGTTAGTAAGTCGAAATTTAAAATCTTCCCTGAGAACCGAATTGATACAACCCTCATATTTATAACAGACAATAATCACATGTTCCACATACATGTAATACAATTTAGAATCGAGCGAGAATCGATAACTCTTAGTAAAGTTGTGATTCAGTGAGTAAAATAATCGACTTATACCGACTGTGGAGCAAATTCATTTATTTAATTAAAACCCCCGAAGAACTTCTAAGAGTCGGCAAGTCGCAAACTAATCACAGTTTGACGAATTGTGGAGACTTTCCAAATTGGAAAATAAATATGGATGCAAGATCAATTAGTTTATATTACTGGAGTTTGTGGAGTTGAAGATTTAATTGGATTTGAGTGACATGATAGCGGATTATGCCGACAGAACGCGTCTTAAGCTCTTCTGTAACACTTTTGGATTGTTCCGGATGATTTTAATCTTGCTAAAGCTTAACACACGCCTTCGCATAATTCTTCAATTTGACTATTTGGAATATCACGGTTAACTCTGGTTTAGGGATTTAATAAATATGTCTCTCAGCACAGTAGACATACAATTAATCTAACACCATGCAAAATCTTCTAGTTAACTTTTGGAAATACCATGGTCTGAATTTATTTACAGATAAGAAGTATAAGGCTTGTCCTTTGCTACATACAACGGCAACGCAACCAATTTTACGATCAAAACTGGATATACTAGCTCTTGACCTGAGTCCTAAGTGGCAACGCAAACCAATTACCAACGAGTCACGATACGGTTCCAAAAAGCCTTGTGTAGAGATAGATTTATTATTCACAGTATCTACATGTATCAGCTACTAATTGTACAAGTTTACTAGATTTGTTACTTATTTAGGCACAAGTCATTAAAAAACTGAAGCTTTACGGCGACCAGAATTTTGTTTCCAAATATTGCGCAAAATAGATTTAACACCAGATAACAGATTTGAAATCACCGAAGACGATACCGTTATAAAATTCGATTACAAAACTGACGAACGATATAAATAAGCTATTGAAACATAACTTTGGTGGTTATGTGAAGTGTACTCGCTCAGCAGAACATCACAAATGTATTTCAGACAAGCGACCGCAGTAAATCTTGTGTAGGACGCGGAATATTCATGCAGGCTGGAGAGGCGATACGTTGTGCTCATGACACTGACGCGATTTACTTACGTTAGGGATTTTGGTTGATTGTGAACAAAAAATATGGTATAGATTTATGACGGTCACCAAAATATTAAACGTGCTTTTATTAAATTTTTTTCAGGACAGGAATTTCTAATATATGTTTCAACTGTAACTTGGAAAATGTATTTATGTAAATGGTCCGATTCTGAACGACGATGATGAAGTCGATGATGAGGTGAATGTGTGAACACTTCAAGTATATACATCAAATTAATCGGACGTTCGACGTGCGATGACACAGCCCGGCAACGACAAGTGATACGGAGCAATGATCTAATTGAGAGCGGTGTGCGGACATAAATTTGGTGCAAGACGGAAAGGGGCCCCTATAAATCTCCCTCTGGACGCGGAATATTCATGAAACTCCGTGTATGAGCAATATATTACGTGGGCGTCCGAGTATGTAAGTACCTATACGCGCATATAACATCAATTGAAAAGGAAGGTGATTTCACTGAAGCGGTATATATTATATATTTCACTCGTTCCATTGCTCATGTACAAATTCCACCGCGAATGACGCTGAAGAGATTTCGACTACTCTTACGATTTATTCAAGGTATTTTTTCCAATATTTTATAAAATGTATGTAACTCATAAACCGTTGTGATTAGTATATCAAAGTCGGTGTTTACGTTATGATTTGCCAACTATTTAATATTTACGTTTTCTAATGTTAAAGAATTTTTAACTTGACCTTCAGTTCCGTTTTCAGATCCGTGTCCGTACATAAATTTGGAGCAAGACGGACCGATGGCGGCCTCAATAAATCTCCTGCTGGACACAGGATATTTATGACGTTTCATGAGCCATATATTTTGTAAATGACTGTACATGTGCTTATACACGTGAGAGATCACATTCACCTAGCATTACAGCAATCCATTATGTTGTATTTCTAATTTATGCATTGTCACATCATAAAACCTATAACTTATTAAATTGATTATGTGATACATTTTCTATATAATATTACATTTAAAATAATATGTAGTGTGAAGGGGGAGGACTTTGAACAAAATTGGATCCATTGGACTGAAATAGGGCTGATTGATGATGTAGTGTAAAAATAGTTGAGTGTGTATCAATATACAAATGATAAAATGAAAATGAAAAGTGAAACGTTTTAAATTCTTAACTCCATCAACTGGATAAACAGCATTAAAAATCGCCCGCTGTCCTTGAAGAGCAAAGATCCAAGTCAGCGCCGTTGTCCATACATAAATTTCGAGCAAGACGGAAAGCGCCCTCTATAAATCTCCCACTGGACACAGAATATTCATGAGGCTCCATGTATGAGCAATACATTTTGAGCTCCGTATATGGTGTATAGAATATTTTAACACACATTACTCGTCGAACATATAGCCGTTGTTTTATTTATTTATACGGTATTTCATTTTTCTCTTATGTTTACAACGCCTACACATACAATGTAACTGAAATGTTCTCCAAGTTCTCCAACATCTGTTTAAATATGTAGCGATTAATTTCACCTTTTTTTTCTGGTTACTCCGACTAGTTTTGGACCTGTTCTGGGTACCTCTCATGAGCGCCCACTGATTGAAGAGAGGTCGGAGCATAGAATTTAATAATATCAGCTGTTTAACAATGTAATAATTTCAGAAACATTTATAAATACATTCTGTACATAGTTGTTGAAATACAACATTCAAATCATCTTTAGACACATTGTGTATCTCTAGCTCAATTTAGTTGCAGGTTTCTTAAATTATAATAAGTTTTTAAGTTTGGGTTCATCACATGGGATGACGATCTTCGACGAAAGATTTCAGGCAAATGCTGGATACGACAAGCCGAGGACAGGGTGCGATGGCGCTCATTGGGGGAGGCCTAGGTCCAGCAGTGGACTGAGATAGGCTGATGATGATGATGATGCTCAATCATTTTAATTTCACTATTGTAGATAGTCTTCTCTCGGAATCAGAAGAGTTAAACTTTTTCTGTAAACCTACCATGTTAACTACATGTCAGTAAACTATAGAAAAATAATGTTAAAAGATAACAGATGACAGTATTCTAAAACTACACCACTATTTTATTTTAGCATCGAGTTAATCTTTACATAAGAAGACATTTCCATTATATAACAATAACATAATATGTACGTTACATTGCCTTCATTAATATTCTCCGGCCATCGAGCTAGATTTATTGCGGGTCCCACAGGCTCTCTCCATTTAATGTAACTCATAGATACAGATGAGGATTTGAAAATGAGAATTGTATATTAAATTTGACTGGCCCGTTGGTACTGTTGTTAGTGAATCGGGCTGTCGAGCCGCGGTTAGCGGGTAGTTCGATTTCCACGCGGGACAAATAAAAATTTTAAATTTCATATTACCTTGTCTGTAATTTTTTTATCTCCAACTAAGGTTTAACTTCAAATAACAACAATATCACTTGTGAATGATGGGAAAGTACCGTACTCCACAGCCTACCTGTTCGGAGAATACAGGCGTGATGTTATATGTTTTTATTGCAGACAGCATTTGTTTTGCTCGAACGCCTTTCGTTGACTGTTCTTCCCTAACAATTGTTTTTATTTAACACAGTCAGTTTAAATATATTTGATACATCCCGCTACTCTCAAAAGATAAAGTAAACAGAAACGAAGCAATGGAAACGAGTAAAAAGTACAGTGTTCAGATACTTAACACACATGCCTCTCAGAATTTATTAGGTAACCACGACCTAATAAATCTCTGCGATTCCAGCATCCGTGGAATAGAGACGCTGGATGTGGCTCGCTCTAATACTGCAATACTGGGCAAATACGTTACATTACATTAGCTTTTACTATGATGCTTTATAAGGTAGGTACATTTGTATATACATACAAATTTATTCGGCCAGTGAATACTGAACGTAGCTTCTGAGCGAGGGGTGACAGATTCGATTCTAAACCAAGATAGATATGTACATACATATGTATTTGTATATTGACAACGAAAATTTTTTTTTATGTGTACCTCGGTGCGTGTGTTTCTATAAAATAACTTGTGTACAATGTATTTAGAATTAACATGTGGTATATATCCCTTAATTTTCCGGTTAGAACAGCACAGGCTTTTTTTATTGGAGAATAAAATGGGTGTGTGTAAATAGTCCAAAATTCTCTATTGTACATTTTATGAATATATAACAAAGGAAGTATTTTTAATGAATACTACCAAAGTCGGTGTATTCCTTAAAAATCCTAAAATATGTAGAAATCACTTCATCATAGTCATCCTCATCAGCCTTTCTGTGTCCACTGATGGACATGGGCGTCCCTCAAGGCCCTTTCTTTAGTTTCTTTAGTTCATACTAATCAAAAATGTATTATCCGTGGATCGATCCTCTTGCATTACTTACATCGTTATATGAAAAATTTGTTTTTCCCAGTTCCTATATATCTTCGTACAAATGACGGCAATAAGTCATAAGGAAGACGCGGACCGCCGTCACAGGAGTCGCGATATCGTGACGATGGCGTGTCGCGCGCTGAATAACGACGAGGTGATTTCTACCACAAAACAGTCGTAAAACCATGAGACCGTATGAAAACTGTATGATTTTCATCCAAAACTCTGCTACGATATGATCATCAGTCTCTAGATGTCCACTGCTGGACATAGGCCTCCCCTAATCGACGCCACTCCACTCTACAATACACCTTTGTCCAAATATCAATAGTGTACTTGTCTAGATATGTATTTTGCAGCAAAATTGTAGTCTACAATCATATAGTGTCGCGAATCAAAGGTCGTGACTCAGCTGTCCTCGCTTCAGAATGCCACCAAAGGAGTTAACATATTTAAGTTGAAATTGATAATGTACAATAAAATGTACAATTCAACGAAGAATATCAATATTTAAAACTGTTATGTGCAAAAATATACATTGCAACTTTTATCATGTATTTCTATACACTTCAGTGCCATGATATTTTATTCATTAACGAATATTCAGTTCGAACAATTCAAAAGCATTTAAATTAATGAATTCTACAAAGTTATCGCTACTCAGACGATCAGACTCATAGCGTATATAAGTTCGAACTAAACTTTGGCTGACCAGACTGTTACCATATTACGTAATTGTAAAGAATCTAAAACTGAAAGTCAATAGTACGATTTAAGAACAAAAAAGGCAAATAAAAAAAGGATATTCAATAACAGTATAATAAATAAAACATAGTAATGATACACTTACGAGTAATGTACTGAAAGCTGAAAAATGATTAGGTAGGTACATCCTACGAGTCATCACATCAATCAATCACTCTTCACATCAATCATGGGCGTTGATCTGACTAAATCAAAACGGTGACGTCATCGTAACAGACACCTAATAGACATATACAAACATAAACGTAACGTAACTTCACGCCTGTAATCCCCGAAGAGGTAGGCAGAGGAATGCAGAACACTCTCACGTTTCCCCAGTTAGGTACGTTTACGTCCCGCTATGGAATAGGTGGTGAGCCTAATGCCATGCATCGGGCACATATCCAGACTCCG
>DWDT01000573.1:0-20040 GCA_018245595.1 Microceris scylla
GGTGCGGCCGATGGGGGCGCCGCGCACCGCCGTGGCCGCCGTCAAGTACCGCGAGTACATCTGGGTGGCCGGCGGCATGACCGGCGTGCGCAAGAAGCCGGTGTGCAAGACTGTGGAGTGCTACAACTCCGACACCAATGAGTAAAGTTCTATTTTTCCATTCCTCTTTCCATAAACACCAATACAAAATAGAAGTGTTACTTTACAGTATTAAAGTAATAGTTTTGCATACACGTGAAAATATTTATAAAAACACTGCATGTTTTTCTGCACACTAGCAGTTTTCGTAATTGTCAGTCATACTAATAAATATGTAATTAATATTTTTAACCTGTTTTCTAATATGTACTCGCACGTCTCCATATCATATGTATTAATTAAAATTGCTGTGCTACTAATATTGATGATTTTTATTGAAATGTTGTTCAGATGGACCGAGATTCACAGTCTACGTTTTCCAAGATGTTTCGCGACGCTGTTCGCTATGAACGACAAGCTGTACATCATTGGAGGCGCTGGGAAAGTCACGGAAAAGGTTCATTAATATTTTATTTATTTATTTCTTTTCACTTGCACTATCGTTACATTTATATAGCTGTAGTTTATAATTGATACGATTGACAACATTTTATGTAGTATCAATTTTATGATGACTGTCACTTTCAGTACAATTACAAACAATTGTGTGAAATGGTACTTGATCATTTAATTTTATTTGCCTTAAACGTAAGTCATACATTTGTCCCCTTTCATATAATTTTCCTTCATATACTAAATACTACAGTTATATAAAAATTTCCGATAGGTATGCGACTATCTATAATAGACACTGGTATCTATAAGAGATACTCAAGACTGGCGTTACTTAATAAGTGTGTGAATGAAAAGAGTGATGAATGTAGAAAAGGCTTGATAGATCTGTGAAGATAAAGATATTATCAGTGCCTGCTCTCCGTCTAACCTGTAAGAGATCTGGCGTAATGATATAATAATAATAAGAAGAAATTAACAATGTGTTTAAAGGATAAAACGCCGAGTAGTGTGAGTGCGATCGACGTGTGGGACTGGCGCGAAAGGCAGTGGAAGCTGGAGACCGAGCTGTCCATCCCGCGCCACGGCCACGCGCTCGCCTACCTCGGCACCCAGATAATTATCATAGGTATTCTAATTGTATACATCATCGTCATCGTCACTATTGGATATAAGTCTCTCCAATAACATGCCATTAAGCCCAATTTTCAGCTCTTCATATCTAAGCATTGCCAGCTAAATCTGGTTGGACCTCGAAATTATTTACATATATAGATAGCTGCATTGTACTACAGTTATAATGTTAGAATCATTTAATATCGAGTGATTGCACTTATTTATTACTAAATAAAGTATTGTACTTTTTCTTCAAAATTACAAAATTTAAATCTGAGTGGAAAAAAGTATCCGTAACTATAGATTTACTTGTGCCTATGTAGTTTATAAGCTGTCTGATTACCATTACATAGATTCTTCCGACGTAGCATTTAGTTACTCGTATGTGGAAACATCCCAACGTACTTACTTGTTGTTACTTATAAAATGTCGTCTCTTTAATTAGTCCTTCTCATAACAGGCGGTGTAACAACAATCTACATGCGAGCCCTGAACAACGTGGAGTCGTTCTGCTGCGAGCGCGGAGCGTGGATCCGGGGCGTGGCGACTCTGCCCACCCCGCTGTCTGGTCACAGCGCAGTCACACTGCCGCCGGCTTCTCTTATGTGATCTATAGAGTTGTTGAGTATAGCTTAAAAATATTTCTAAGTTATTCAAAAAGCGTCTTAAAAAAATGTAAAGTATTGTACAATATCGAAGTGGCATTATTTTCTTCGAAATTTATTGTTTTATAAGTTTTTGTCCTTTAATTTGTAAGTGCTGTATCAAAGTCAATATTGTCATAAGATTGTTAAGAGTTTGTGTTCGCTTAAAACTATCTAAATAGATGCTTTTCAAATATTTTTACTTATTTTCAAATATTTTTACACACTGACTTTTCTAGCTCTCACCGCTTCGTTGACATATGTAGGTATGTAAAGACAATATAAGTTATAAATATATTACACATAAAGTTTAATATATACGTTTTTGAATAATATTGTATCCAGTTATCCATATTTTTATCCATTGTCATCGTTTATCAAAGTCAATGTATTTTTCCTCGTCAAATATGTAATGTGACTTTAAATTAACGTGTCTGTAATTGAGTTTACAATAAATTATTGTGTAAATCAATTTTTCTGTCTGATTGTATAAGAAAAACAAAAGCTTTGACTTGTATTTAAAAATCCACGTCAAATCTTTTACGTCAATTTACAATTCTCTGTGTAACAACTTGTGGCCCAGTAGCGATCGAAATTCGATCGTACCTAAATCATAAAAAGTCAGTTTGAGCGTTGTTTGAGTTCTAATGTCAATGACTATGCTTTTAGAAATCTTTCCTCTGCTACTTATTGACAACAACCTGTGTCATATCTGACGTTGACAATGGGAAAGTAAATAATAAATGGTTTATTTAATTCAATTTAAGGTATTTGTACATACATACATATTACACATACATTTTAGCATTCTGCACTCCTTCTCTGTATAAACTATACTTCTCTGTATACTACTTCTCTGTATACTCTGTATACTTCTCTGTATACTCTGTATGCTTCTCTGTATAAACTATAAGTGTACCAAATTTCATACTCCTCCGTCCGCGCAATTTTCATAAAAATGGGTACTAATTTTTTGCTTCATGTTTAATATATAGATGAAGTATATGATAGGAAGTGTAGATATTATTGAAAGATTGTATAATATATTTCTGTTATCAAAACATCAAATGTCAGCCCATGTATTTTTTTTTTTCAATTTTATCATGCTAAAGTGTAATATGGACAGTTCGAAGCGTTATCGTCTTTCCATTTGGTGAGATTTACAAGTGAAAAACCAAATGAGAAATATGTATATTAAAATTTCGCTTGCTGTTTCACCTTGGATTCCATCATTGTAGTTTTTGAGAGTTATCCGTTAATATAAAAAAATAAGTCATGATTTTATGTAATTATAACATTTAATAAATCATTTGGCAATTATTTGTATCGTTTAAAAATATTCATACAATATAAACGACTTAAAACTAATATCACAATAAATTATTAAAGTTTCATTTAATGGTAATGAATATTCAATCAACTATAATTAGCAAAGGTCTACCGTCAAGTCCATGCGGTTCATGCCTAGAAGAAAGTTCCAGGGTAAAGACATCATAGACCAAATAACTCTTGATACCAGTTATAGTGCTAACAGGTTTTCTTAAAACCAAACCTCCCGACAGATGCCCTGGAAGTCCAATTTGAAACCGTCCTCACAAGGGTCGTAAGATTTGAAAAACAGGATACTGCTAAGCGGAGATAGCTTCTGCGACTTCATGTCTACTACTTCCTGAAAAGAAGAAGTCAAGAACAAATTCTTAGACGATCAAATCTAAACTTTCAGTCTTCCTACGTATTGATGCTTTTAATGACATTATATATCCAAATACAAATTTAACAAGTATATACAATTCTATGTATTATTTCGAATCATTATTTGCTTATGTGGAATTTATATCTAATCTGGTATATGCAAGATAAACAAGACAGGAACCGCATATCGCTAATGTCCACATAGAGAAAAAAAACGTAATCACACGTCTGTGACCTCCAAAAAGGTAGGCAGAGTGAGGAGGTACATTTCCACGTTTCACGACCAGGTTAGGTTAGGGTAACATTCATTCATGGGATAGACGGTGAGCCTATTGCCTTACACCGGGTACAGATCCAGACCCCAAGCCACTACTAGAGATTTTAAATGGGAAAAATCCAGTAGTACCCGGCCCGGTAATCGAAAATAGAACCTCTCGATCAACAGCCGCGTTGCAACATCTTGTCTACGAGACAGTCAAGTTCACATCGAATTAATAAATAATTAATTAATTAATTAATCAATTATTAGTTTGCGACTGAAATGTTTTGATTTTTATTTGAGTAAGCATAAATCCTTTTGCCTTGCTAGGAGATATACGAGTTAGATACAAAGTATCTTATAAAAAAAATGTAGTAATGTTATACTTGACTTTACTAATTTTATTTGACAACCTTCATCACGGTATCATCGTCTGTCGTCCCACTCCTGGACATAGACGTTCTCTTCGTGGACGTAGAACTGTTCCTGCACCCAATACTCCACGATTTCATGATAAAAATGGTAATCATGATGATGATATTTTTCAATTTATTAATATGATAAATGTATTTTATTGACAATATAATGTCGGTAAGTTACGCCTGTTGGTACAATAACCTTCACATGTATAGACATATGTATGTACATATCTTATCCGCAAAAACCGATAGGACGTAAGTTTACATAAGAGTTAATCCACAGATAAAATATTTATATTCGGTACTATTGGGTTTATGTATATGGTCTGTAGCCATGTGAATTTATTCTTGATAGTCAAATAAAAATTTGGAATATTATATTTATCATCCCCAACACGCATTCCCAGCGTGGATTTTGTTGGCAATAACCCGTCAGGGAACATGTGCAGCTGTGTCCTCCTCCGAGGACTGTGACAGGCTGATGTATAATTTGTCAGTATACCTCTAGGTTAAATTAGAAGAAAATTATTAATAACAAAGGCTAAGAAAAAGAAAATACGATTTTAAAACAAGGTACAGAATATTAATAAGCTTACCGTTTCCGCTGTGCTGTGTTCATTGTTCATATCAATCGCTTGTTTACCCGTTACATCGATCCAATGGTCACTTTCAGGATGTATGTGTCTTGTTTCTACAAGCACGACAACGACGAAAAGCAGAATAAAGCTTATTTTCATAAGCATGTTTAGTATACGATGGGTTCAATTTTAAAAAAATATTCGTCAACTTATTTCCGCCGGTCCTTATTACTGCTGTATGTTTACTGATATGCTTGTACAGCGGCATCCTTTTAAATATTGAGTGATACGGCTATCACATGTTGCGTTTACGTCACGCAAAGCTGCGTTGTGCGTTGGAAGACAGGTGCCAGGCAGACTGCGGGTAGGCCCATCATTTTATGACGCAAGTGTTGCATTCACCATAAACCACGGTCGCTTCTTAGGAACATCAATTACGCATTTTGACCGACATACACAACTAGCATAAAAAAAAATGTAGTAACGGTTTTTTAAATTTAATAATTACAAAGTTTAAACAGTGTACTGTTCGGGAGCGAATCAATTGACACCCGTGATTGATACTTTACAATTTTATTCATGATGAGTTTTAAATGGTTTACCATCTAATTCCTAATCATGGCCATAATGACAATAATCATTTTGCTTTACTTCATTGGTGAATTAGTACTAACCTCCTAATAAGTGAGAAATATAATAATAAAAAAGAATAAAGTGTAGCCCAGGTTTTCTAAAATTCAAATCTGTCCGAATAATAATAAGTTACATAAAAAAATTATCTGTATAGTAGGTATCCCTTCCCCCTCTTCCCTCACTTCTCTCTTCCATTCCCTCTTTCTCTCTTACTTCCTCTCCATCTGTATCTTTAAATTGACACTAATTAACTACATAGTTAAATCATTCAATTGAAATATAATTAATGCTAAATAAAGAATACTTTTATTATCATTATATCTTCAACCCAGTTCATTTACAGGGTAGGTAGAATAGATAGAGGCAAGGGGCGAGTACATTTCTTCATGTACTTCATGTACTAAGTTAAGATCATTCACCGCTATACCTGCGTTATGTCAAATATTTTAGTGCTAATACCCTAACAACATGTGCGATTTGTAACGTTTGTCTAGTCAAGTATGACTTGCATTTCTGATAAGCTACGTGCTCAAATGTTACATCTCTGAGATGAATAACGAACCACATCCTTGTTTATCCTGAGGTCGCAAAACTTTGGTATTTAGCAAGCGTCAATAAACAGTCGGTTCTGCTTACACTGTCGAGAATTGAGGTTTACTCAGAAAAGGCAAACCGTCATTCTCTTAAAATATAAACAATATGGTGTACTCACCAATATGTCCCGAATATTTTTACGCTCACTAATATTAATGGGAAAAATCCGATCTATATATTTATTGAGCTTGGGTTTTATACAAATTCACGCCGAAACCTATTCGTCGCGAGGTTGATGGTAACGGCCATCATTAGGATATCCTATGGCCTCTGGCTTTGTCCAGCAATGAATTGCGACGAGCTGATAATAATGACCTTAACTACCTTTTATACATTTGTTATAAAACACAAGTTCCCCAGCTTGTACTATTTTTCAGATCAATATTAAAAAGCTAAAATGTTTTGCTAATAACTTTTCTTTAAATAGCCATCATTATCGATGAATTTCTAATTATATTAATGTTATCGTATCTTGTGTTCAATTTGTATTTAAAAATAATTCCGTATAATAATCTAAATAGAGTGTTTCTTTGTATTGTTATCTTGAAACCTTTTAAATAATAATCTTATCATCGCCTCTCAATCCATCGAAGATAATTTCAGACAAACAATGTATATGTACTTAACATTGTTTACATCCGTATTATGTGAATTATTAGAAAAATCAAAACTGCAATAACTGCCAATGGACTATTTTATAATATATATTTTATATTACTGTTATAACATTTTTTAATGTTATTTAATGTTATAACATTTTTAATGCAAGGTTTTTATGTATGAAATAAAGGAAAGTATACAAAAAGCATTGTCACAAACAGTGTCTGTTGCATTCATTTATTTTTCAAATAAAGTGCATAAGTGCAAATATATAGCATACAGATATATGTCATCTTTCGAAAGTCAAAATGCTTCATTTTCTTTCCACAACTTCTATTATGTTAATCTGCGTTCATAGTTCCCTATTTTATATCCGAACTTTGTTTATTTAAATATTTATTTTCCAACTAACTCAGCCAGTGACTGATTGTTCACACGAGCGTCCGGTGACACAATGCATCGTAAATTTCTTCCCAACACTTCACCTTCTGGACACGTAGCAATATCTGTGAATAAAACATCATTCGACATAATATAGTCAAATCAAAACAATCATAAAAATTTGGACATATCAAAAAAAGGTTTTTTTTTGTATTAATAAAATGGCAAACGAGCATTCATGATGCACGTCCCCTGAAATGGAGTTCCATTTCATCTCCCGTTAAGCCATAAAATGAGCATCGGCCGCAAAATAACCATTGTGAACAATTAAAAACTTCCACTAAGCGTCACTGACTGAAGAAATAAAAAAAGATATCCGTATGGCAATTAAAAAGAGTTCCTAAGGCGGCTTTAGCGACAAAGATAAAATATAAGAAAGATAAAATTCGTAAAGAGCAAATCGAAATCTATAAATTACCCATTTTCAAAACTTCCGCTAAACTTCCCAGGTAAAACTAACAAGTGACTGGACTATTTAATTAGTCTTATATCATTTTAATGGTTATCTGTGTTAGGAGAATAAAATAAAAAACTGTATTATCATTAATAAGCAACTAGTTTAGACTATACATTTATTAACTGTTAAAAAACTGTATTATCATTAATAAGCAACTAGTTTAGATATATTTATTAACTGTTAAAAAACTGTATTATCATTAATAAGCAACTAGTTTAGACTATACATGTATTAACTGTTAAAAAACTGTATTATCATTAATAAGCAACTAGTTTAGACTACATATTTATTAACTGTTTTTAATTAATAAAACGTATATAAAATGATAACCTGATAAATGTATTAAAATGAACATCGTTCCGTTTATCAAACCGTTGTATCAGTTTGTAGGTCAAAATATGGCAGAGGCATTTGGAGGTTTTCTTTATATCCTTTAGTAATTTTCAGTGAACATCTTGCCAAAATTGCTATTGGTGGATTATAACCCTTGGCGAAATACGGAATCAAATGGTTAGGACCCATTATGCCTGGCATTTGAAGTTCTCGCTGAGCCTGGTACTCTGCGGTATCGCGGAAAAATGGTTCGTCCATTGTAGGCAAAATATTGTTCATTATAGCATCATGTTCTAATTGCTCTAATATATCATCATCTGACCTTTCTTTTCTGTATGGATGCATCTTCCTAACCGCATCAGTACTTCCCAAATTATATTCCATATCATCAGAAGCAAATACGCTGGGCCGTAGTAAATATACAACAGGAGGGTAAAAAGGCGGCCTGAAATTAACACTTCTTGAATCATTTTCTTCATTTAAATATTCTACGTCATTTAAATGTCTTTTTTCTTCAGGCAACGGCGGTAAGTATTCCAACGATTCTCCATACTCATTTTGATTATAATATTCATCTGGTGATGAAAAAATTACTGACAATATTTGCTGATTGTCATTTACATCCGCTAAGTGTAATATTTCGTTTAAATTTTCCTGGCTAAGATCGTCGGTTCGGTTATACTCTTCAAGATCCATTTTAGGTACTTCAATAATTGCTATATTTGAATCCCCATACTGTACACTGACGGTCCCAGTAAAAAATAACCCGAACAGAAAATACGACACATAATCAACACTGTTCTTCATTTTGACCACTGCGTAGTAATTCTAAATACACAATAAATGCTTAAATCTAGTTAAATGGAACTGTGTATCAAATAAACTTGCATACCGACAAAATATCATATTGCAACATAACAGTGGAGTCAATATGTTTACATAAACATTTCGTTATAAATATCACGCGTTTGACTCTTTAATGCAAAGATTCGTTTTAGCGGTTTTCCATGCATCTACATGTAATATTATGTTAACAAATGTAACCTAATAACACATATTACATACTCTTGATAGGCTGACGATGATGATGATGATGATGACATAGTCTTAAAGTGTTTATTAATTTTTATCCTTATTATGAATTCGTTACTAACAACGAAGTTATAAATAATGGAAACAGGTATGCCTTTTACCAAATTTTATTTAAAAGATATTGTAAGTATGTAGATTCGGATCGGCTCAATTATATAACACTCAATGCGCATTTATCCATAAAACGATACAATAGTGCCTAGTGTTACCGTAAGTTGACGTAAACGTCTCATACGTTTCATCAGAGAATAGGTGCTGAGCCTATTGCTATTCACCAGATATAGGTGCCTACTCAGAACTACTACTAGGAATTTAAAGTTAAAATCCAATAACCTGGGTTTCGAACCCAGGAACTGGCGCTCAACAATCGCGCTTGCAACCACTCGAGCAACGAAGGCGTCAAATAAATTAGCGTATAAAGAAATAATAGTAATGAAAACATACATATATTGCAATCATTAACATATATTTTATTATACCTCAAAAAGTACGTAAAATAATTTTTATAACATTAATTTCCTTCCTTGTGATGTAGTACGCTTTTTTCATTTTAATTCATTTTATGTAATCGTCGATAAAAGTACAAGAACAATGCAATATTAAGTGTGTTTCTTTTCCAAAATTATTTTTGGTTGATGGCTATGCAGGGCTTGTCCATGCACGTTTACCCCAGAGTTTGTGTCGCTGATATCAGTATCTCTCTTCCTAAGAAAATTAATGTCTTCGGTCCTGTAAGATGGTGCGCTGTATGTATTTGCTTTGGCCAAACTTCCAGATACAACTGAAGGTGAACAACTAAGAAGTAAGGGGACGGCACAATTTCCCACGTTAGCATTTGGGAACAAACCCACAGCGGAACCACCAGAAGAAGCTGCCCCTGCAGATCCATATGAAGCAGACATACTTGGTCCATACGATGATCTAAATGCACCATGATTATGAGTCCATCGATTGTGGTCGGTCTGCTCAAAAGCCACATTTGGTGTTTCTCTCATATGCATGAAAGTACTTGGTTGCATGGCGGCATCTATACTTGACTTTCCGTGCATCATATTATGGCCATGATTTCTCGATATAAAATTGCTGTGATCACGTAACTGTTCAAAATTATTCATAGTTTTCTCCATTGGAAGCGAATGGTGTAAATGGTCACTTCGTTGTAGATTTTGCAGAGGAAAACCAGAGTTTATAGCCGTTGATTTACGAGCGTTCAGGTTATTCGCTTGTAACCACTGTTGTTGAGCATTCACTCTATCAAAGTCCATATGTTGAGCATCCAAGGAATTCAACGGCATTGATTTATCGACAGTAAAGTGCTGTGAACTGCCACCCATTTCCATATTGTCATGTTTAAACTGAGAAGCAACTTTTAATTTATCTAACTTCAAATGATCGTCATGAGCCCATCTGACTTTTAAAGGATCGTGTACATCAGTAGATATTTGCTCGTTTTCATGGAATGAACCAGTAATATGTGTCGGTCTATCATGTAAATCTACAGCTTCTTTAAATGGTCTTATTTCTTGAACGTTCGTCTGCTCTTCAAATGTTTGTGGGAAATTGAATTGAGCATTAAAATTAGGCTGCTCATTATTGAACATAGGTGTCATTTTCAACTGCTGCCTTTGAACTGTTCTATCCTGGGAGGTATCACTAGAATGCATCAGTGTTTCTAAGTGATGAGAATTAGGGTGAGCCTGAGGTACGTTACGTCTTTCATGTAATTCTAAATTTCCATTCTTCAACATATGTCCTGTTTTTGTAAGGGAAGGTTTGTTAAAGGAAGTTTGATGGGAGTCTTCAACAAAATCCATATGATTTAAAAGTTCTTTATGAAAATCAGATGTAGCCCTTACACTTGCCTGTACGGTAGGGTCATGCATCTTTTCTTTTTCATCATGCTTATCTACATGATTTTTAAAGTGAGTTTGATCAGGGTCTAAATTCGAAGTGGTCATAGACAATGCGGATCTTTCAGGTTCCTTACCAATACCTGAAGACCCATGTGCACTCGCTTCACTTTTCAATTTTTGGTGTTCTATATTTACTAGCATTTGATCTTGTTTCAGTGACGACGGTTGTAAGTCCATTTGTTGTTTCTTATCAGCATCATTAGGTATCTGTTCTTGATTATGGCTGACTGTCATAGACTGGGTAGAAGACTTTTTTAGTAAATTTAAGTTTTGTTCCGCATCCTCAGGATCGTGATCTTCCTTTACTCTGTTCTCATGTTTATGTGTGTTACTTTCTGAACTGAGTACTGATGTTCCTTCAGGATGCGTTAATTTTTTATCGTTTGTTGATATCGATAAATTATCAACTTGTTCGCTCTCATGCCTCTCATTTTCATTCATTTCCTGTGACTGACCTTTATGCAATTGTTTCTCTAACTTCATTTGCGTATGCTCGCTAACATCAAGCTCAGAGCCATCAGTACCTGCTTTCATCATAAGTTTATTGTCTGGACTATTTTCAATATGTTTTTCTCCCACATCCTGTTTTTCACCGAGTACTTGATCCGATTTAAACTTATTTTCAGTCTCAACATCTTCTTTCTTTTCCATAACTTCCTCGTTTAAATGTTTATTTTTCATCTTTTCGTGTTCTTTACATTCAACGTTGTTTGTTAAGTCTGAATGCTTAAGTTGTGTTGAAATATTATCATTCCCTGTATCCGCTATGTTCATTTTCGGCACATTTTTATCTAATGATGTTAGTGTATTTTCATTTTGTGAAACATCTTCCACTGTTGATTTTTTAAGACTGTCGCTATGTATTTCAATCTTTTTTCCTTCAGATATAGAAGTCATTATGTCTTCCATTTTATTTTCCTTATCACCTGCCGTAGTCTGGGCATTAATGTCATCTACATCAACTGCAGCTTTCAACTGAGTACTTACATTATCACCGTCAGCTTTAAGGTTATTCGTTAATTTGAAATTATCTTCTAGATTCTGTGAAATTTCAGAATCCTTTTGCTTACTTACAACGTCTTTCCATTTAGCCATTCTTTCTTCATCAGAATTTCCCGTTTTCAAAAGTATATTTGAACTTTCGTCGTCTTTACTCCTCGTGGCTATGTCAAAATTTCTAAACTTTCTCTGAATATGTTCCAATGCCTGTCTTGCTTTTTCAATATCTTCACGTAATTCTTTATCAGTGTTTAGTTGTAAATGTTTGTGCTCAGCATCTTCAGCAGAACCATGTTGTATATCTTGTAAGTCTTTCTGGAAAGTTTCGATAGCAGTTCTTGCCATATCAATACCATCCTTTATTTCACTTTCTAATATTTCTCCATGAGTGTGATCAATAGAGTCGCTCTTCAATTTATCCACTGAATTGTTATCGTCGCATAGTTTTACTTTAATCTGTTTTTTGCAGCTCTCTCTAGAATCGGCTTGAGCTTGTTCCTCATCTGAATCACGATAAACGTGGTATCCAATTTTTTTCTTGACAATAATAGGCTTTTTAAATCCAGTGAACGTTTTTCCAATAGAACTACTCGGTCCAAACTTGCTGAAAGTTTTCGCTGTAGCTCGATCTTCTGGATGTTCCGATATTTTTTCCGTCAATGATTCTTGTAAAATAGACTTCTTTACTCGTTCTTGGGCTGTAGTGAAGGATGTTTGCGGAAAACTAGTAATAACAGTATTTTCTTCGAATGTTGGCGCTGCAATGGCGATTGTCGCCAAGGCAGTTAATACTGCCAGTGTCTTCATTGTATGCTAAGATCAGTTTGATAGTAAGATCAATCTTCTAACGGTATTTATATCAAAATAATCCCACGTTATTCTTCACAATCATTAAAACGAAACGTGCCTTACAATACGTAAGTACTTGTAGGAACGCGTGCTGCGGCGACGCCATCCGATTCTCAGAATGCTTGGTATTTTAAAACTAACTTATAACGCGTATTTGTTTCTGTTTGAAAACGGGCGTAGTAAAAGTAATTATTCATTCTTAGCTTACAGTACTGTATTGATATCTAGTAGGTATATTAGTACCATCACAATATAAAACAAAGTCCGCGTGCTCAACTTTTCGATACATATACCTACATAAAAATAGAGTCACCATGAATATTTAGACGTGTACTCGTATAATATGATTTTATTACACCTCTCAAATGTTAATTATGATTTTATTATACGACATTTTATTGCAGGAATTTAAGAAATTATAAAAAAAACTACATTTGTGTAACCCAGTCGTATATAGTAGGCAGTCAATTTATAATCTAGATATTATTTCCATCACCTTTAGAAAAGCTCTATAAAATTGAAATCTGAGATCAATATTTAACAACAAATATAAACAATAATAATAATAATAACGCACAATATATATGTCAATGTCATTACCTTGTATTAATAAAATATATGAACGAAACAATCGTAATCTATTTTCTTTTGAAGCATGTTCATGAATGATATACATTTTTCCTTAAGATTAACAGGTAAATTACTGGAATTGTTGTATCAATAAACACAAGGTTTCATTCAGCTTTCAGTCAGTTGCGATTATTATCTAGCATCGTACGATCTAGCCACTTCTGGTACACACGTCATTTATTTTCAATGATTTGTCGAGTTACGCGGTCCATCCTGGAAACATTGACCGGTACCATGAAATTACTAGAGTGTTATCTAACATTGAAAAGCCTGTAAAAGGTCAACGTTTCTAACCGGATGAAATCTTACAATCTTTTTGCAATTGCCTACGGACTGAACTTTAAGCTCTTTCAATGAACTCATGGTACTTGTGACCTAAAAATTGCCTCAACTTTTAGTTTATTCATATTATAATCAAATCCACGCCGCGCTTTTGAAGGTACCTACTGGACCTGTTGGGAGAGCAGAGCTGATTTGACCATGTTCAAAATAGAACTTTAGTACATTTCAATAAAACCTATTTTTATATTTCAATTGTTTTATGGCTACAAGATTCTCGAGTGCCGTAACAAAATAATTTAAATATAAAAATAAGCTTTATTTATTTATAAATATTAAATAATCGTCGAAGTGATTTGCAGAGCAGTGTAGTGCACTCCCACGATTCACATTTTACTTTATACGGTCCACCACTGAATATTGGGTAAGTCTATTAGTATACATCAGACACAAATCCAGACTCCGAGCTACTACTATGATTTTCAAATCAGAAAAACTGGGATCTGATCCTGGAATCAAACCCGGAAACTCTCATTCAGTAGTCGCGCTTGCAACCACTCGGCCAATGAGACAGTCATTCATTTTTTAAATTTTATTTGTGTTAAAGTTTTATTTTAGATACGATAAATATCTTTTCTGATCTCCCAGTCGGTGTATCTGAAAGGACTCTTATAGATAGATATGTGTAAAAGTCTCCAAAGCCTCCTTAATATCAAAAGAGGATATAATAATATCTATATGGGAGATATTACTCATACCAATTACCCTTAACTAACGGTGAGTAAAGTATTAGGTATTGCATCTAACACGTATACAATTTCCATTGTTGAAAAAGAGAACACGTATTGCATACTAAAGTACATTCATACACGTTGTTGACGTTTAAAGTAAAGCTTGCTCAGCGAATGTGACTCGACTTGTTGCTGTGTACAGAAACAATACGACAGCTCGTTAGAGTGTCTTCAGACAAGCGTATTTTCGAAGCGTGTACGCTCGTTTTTGGAGACGTGTTAAAACTCGTATACGCACGTTTTGTGCCTCTTATCCGCCTGACCCGCCCGCTATCTTTCCCTTTGCACTGAACTGAGACACACACAATCTGAACACTTACGTGCGTTGCGACCCCTAGCATCGTTGAAGCCGAAATGGAACGCGCGAATGCCTAAGCGAGCGTAAGCGCGCCGAGAATACGCTGGTCTTAAGGCGTCCTTAGAGATGCTTTCCGAATTCATTGCTAACCTTATCGGTCTTAATTATTACTGAGTAGACACTCAATACAAATATATCTATTATCTGATGTGTTTCTTCTACATTCATCACTCTTTTCATATACACAGACCCGCTTCGGACAACTTTAACTTTAATCAGTAGGTTAGTTATTTGATCAGGACGTGGTCTCCTTTCAGCACTTTCCTTCACCGAAATTCGCAATGTACGAGTGGATACAATATGTTTTGTTATTCTCTCATCTGTCATTCCATCTCAAGAACATAATATAGTTCATAACCAAAATCGTAATCAAACATAAATTATTAGTAACAAAACCGAAATAGAAACATAAACATGTCATGTCAGAAATAGCCCTAAGCGTATTTATCATCAAGCAGTCCATGATCATCATTATTACCACTTAAACATCCATCATTGGATTAAAACCATCCAAAAACTTCGCTAAAACTGACGGTCTTTTGTTTTTGGGCCCACCGGTTCGCCACGGCCCGTCGTTATCGGTCTACCGTTCCAGGCATCTTTAAAAGAAGTTAAGACTACAAGAATGCAGAGCAAACCACACAATGTCGTGCGGTGCATGGTCTCCATTAGGCAACGGTATTGTCCATAAATATCCATAATCAGATTGTAAGGAATAGAACTTATAATATGCATATCTGTGTGCTTGATAAACACGCAGAAATGGAAATTTCCTATCAAGTTTTAAAGGACCTAATTACCACATTTCAAATACTTATACATACATATGTATATCATCATCAAGCGTCCTTTAAGGGGATTATGCCCGTAATCCCCACGCTGGACATGTATTTCGGAGATTGCAAAACACAAGCGATGCTCCTGGCCGTCAGCGACCAGAACATTATACAGGTACAGGTACATAACATTATATTAATATATGCATGTATATTCTTCATTAATTGTTAATATATTATTAAATGTATAAAGTATTTGTATAATGTTTATGTTGCAATATTTGAGTGCGAAGAGAATCATGAATGTGGAAAAAACAGGGCAGTATAGAAATAACTTGACACTCGATGCTCTATGCCTACCCCGTAAAAGGCCTGCCGTGATAATATGATAATAATTATAGAAATATTATTAAAACTTTGTTACTTTATACATGTATATTACTTTAAGTTAAGTTGCTTTAATTGCAAACTAAGTTTATTTTTAAAACAAAAAAGAAATATAGATAAGCCTTTTGGGTTTTAGAGAATGCTTACAAGATGTTGCAAAAAGTTTTCTATATTTCGTCATGCTATTGTATATTACATGTATTGTATGATTTTGTTATATATTTTATTGTATATTACTCGTGGTAAAAATTTATACACATATAATGTGCTCTGTACACTTAATCAATATAGGTACCTACCTCATATTCTTTTATTTCAACAGTAAAGTAAGAAATTAACAGAAATATCATCTATTTAAAGGTTCGTAATGAGTAAATGATGAACGTAACTTCACGTCTGTAAGCCCGAAGAGGTAGGCAGAGGCATGCAGAATGCAGAACACTCCCACGTTTCACCAGTTACGTTAAGTCCCATGGAATAGGTGGTGAGTCAATTGAACGATAAATGATGAACGATTAATGAAACAATACTTCTATTTACATATTATTTAATCGAGTTATTCATGTAGGTACATTTTCTTATAAATAACACTTGATGAAATTAAATAACCAAATGATAAGTATTTAGATATGTACATGTATTTGTTAACAATGTAAATCTAATTACAATTTACATTTCAAGGATGTACAATCAATGGTATGAAATGTAATACAATTCCTAAAATTTAAATTATTCATAGTAAGCATTTTAATAATTTCTATACAAAGTCTTTCATTGTTTCACTGGTGGTTGTCGCCGGTAGATTTCATGTCGTGTTCTGTTGTCAATGATGTTTTTTCGTGATGCACATCAGGGTCTTCGTGGAGAAGATGATCATCGACAGTACGGTAGGAGTTAGCTTGATACGTAGATGCACTACCGTCGTTGTAGGCCTGGGTCTTCACCATCCGGCCGTGCGCTATTGACGGCGAACAACTCACCAAGAGAGGTAGACTGCACCCGCCAACATTAGCATTTGGAAACACTCCAACGGCTGGTCCTGCGTGACTAACTCCACCGCCTACAACCTGAGCTATCGGCGCCGCACCATACGAGTATCTTGACATAGGGAGATGATCAAATGGTACCTGATTCGTGTCTGAGAACGCCAAGGTTTCTTGATCGTTTTCTGATTCTTCCTCCGAACGATAGTAAGGGTGCCGATGGCTGTAGTACGGTGAGTATCCAGTATTGTGGACAGGTACAGAGTGATATGAACCTTGGGAGTATGAATATGGAGCGCTGCCAGAAACAGCAGAACTGTATGCTGCTGTTATTGGAGCTGCCGCTGAATACGCTGGTATCTGAGACGATGCTGCGGCGGCACAGGGACTCATATACAAATTACCGTAACTAGAACGTCTGGGACGATAGACGTTCTGCAGGCTGTTAAAATCCAAGGTATCGGCAACATTCTGTTCCCAATTTCTGTACACAGTGCCCGTAACTGGTAGAGCTGCGAATACCGCAGTCACGAATGTACACATGAAAAGTATAAACGCCATTTTAAGATTAACTGGGATGTGTACAGATGTAACGTTTGTATTTATACATATTTACACAATCGAGCTTCGATTCACACAAACAACAGAACTGCAAGCTAAGACATTATCTGCATGTTACGTATGAATAACGCGGGCGCGCAAAACATTTGCTAATACAGAATAAATTGTAATAATAATAATAATACGTGCTAAGATCTCAATAAAATTAGGTCAATAAAAGTAAAATTATGTTGACGAACAGCTCAGTTAATGAGTGATGCAAAAGCAGAACAAGAAAGCAGTGATAGCCTAGTAGTTAAGAAGTTAAGTTAGCCTCTCATTCCTAGGGTGCTGGGTTCAAGTCTATGGCACGCACCACTTTACAAAAGTGCCTTTTAAGTTTATTTATCACTTCCTTACGGTTAGGATAACGTCGTGAAGAAAGGTTTTATGCAGGTGCACGTATTAGAATTTACCTTAAAAAATTGTAAGGTTTATGAAGTCTGCCACGCACTTGGCCAGCTTGGTAGACTCAATACGAGACGAGACCCATATTCCAAGAGTGGAATTATAATGGATCGATTATTATTTTTTTATTATTACCGACTGATGGGAGAGATAGAAGTCTCTGAAACCGTTGTGCGTGTATGTAAAGAACGGCAAGTATAGGAGAAGTATATGTACATACATATATGTATTATATTATTTCTGTAAGAATAAAGATATTTCGCACTCGGTAGTCTCTGCCTACGCCTTAAAACACATAGCGTAATAAAAATAATAATACTATAAACTCTTACATACACGTATTATAGCACATAAAGTTAACTGTACAGAAGTCAATAGACTTAAGTAAATAGGCGTTTTACCACCACTTCCAAAGCGTACACTTCAGTCTACACGAAATTTGGGTCACGGGTTCGATACCAACCCGGCACAAATATGTATGTATGTAATAAGGACAACTATTTTTTGTGAATGAGTATAAAAATTGAATGAGTATTCGACAGAGAACTAAGGACAACGACATGGGTCAAAGTATTAGCTCGCTGAAGTGGAAATGGGTTGGGCATATATGCCGAAGAACCGACAACCGGTGGAGTAGACGAGTTCTGGAGTGGAAACCGCGGCTCGGCAAACGTAGTGTGGGACGCCCTCCGGCCCGGTGGGATGACGATCTGCGAAAGGCTGTAAGCAGATGCTAGATGCGACAAGCCGAGGACAGGGTGTGATGGCGCATATTGGGGGCGGCCTATGTCCAGTAGTGGACTGAGATAGACCGATGATGTTGATGACTATAAAAAAGTATCTATTATACCTATACATATTTATATGTCTATACACACATCTATATGTGGGGATTCTAACATGCGTTTAATTTAACACAGGGTTTGAATAGTTCGGGTTCAGATGGCGTGTGAATATTTTCTTAAATATTTATGTTTAACTACATACACAATTTATTTTAATACCACCTATGTCATTCAAAATGTATTAATCTCTTAAAGAGAGGTTAAAACTTTAAAATGTTCAATGGATAGGTATATAAATTTAAAATTGCTTTTACAAAACGTGATATCTTTCAAATCAGATACACATCGATCCATTTAACAGCCAGGAAATATTCTTCGAACGTGGTCTGCTTAGTGAAGTGATTCGTCCATACTTGTAAAATGCATAAATTTGCAAAATCATAAAATCAAAACAAACCGTTTCATTACAAACGTGACTAACTTATAAGTAATATAATATAATAGGTACTATTGCATAAACAATATTTGATACTTTGGTACGTGAATATGATAATATTAGGTATAGACAATACTTGTATCATAATGTATTGAACATTAAGAGATAACATATCTTTATTACATTAATATAACATTAATAGATCTTTGTACCCTTTTTTAGAAACAATTTTAGGAATATTGCGTGCGTGGAAGAGTGTATGTAAGATTTAGTTTAAGTAGTTCAAGTATTTATAAAAAGAGAGTTTCATTAAAAACTAGCTGATACCCGCCCGCTCCGCTGGCCGTAAAATAATTGAATTAAACTTGGGTTCATGTTATTTTTATTAATGACCTGCAACCTCTAATAAACTTTACGGTATGCTAAAGGTAATTCTAACGCGCCTTTCTTTTGTTTTGATTGACGTCAAATGTTTTACAGTTGGGAACAGAGTGGTTTGTATGTGAAAAGAAAATTTTTTTTTACTATTCTCCTCGTATTTTTTACGTTTTTTCTCTTCAGAAACATTCCTCAGACTTCATGAAATACTACAAAAATGAAATCAACCGAATCGGTTCACCCGTTCTCGAGTTTTATTTATGAGAGATTTATTTATAAGAAGATATGTTAAAATAGTTATCACATACAAACTGTTGAACTGATCGAACAGTAGTGCAGATTAATAATTTGTAAACGTACATAATGTTTGACATTCGAATCTCGATTATGTTCGAATTTAAAACTCAATTTATTCCAGTATGTGGACTCATTATAAACTCCTAATACTAAGACATAATGTCGAAAAAGCTAAGAGCAACATTTAATAGCCTTTAAATGAACAATTTAAGTTTCAATATCACTTGCTATCATCTTAGAAAAAAATTTCTAAGGTGTGTGAAAGTCTGCCAACCCGCACTTG